>KZ308116.1:940305-951095 GCA_000376725.2 Ladona fulva | reverse complement strand
GAAGTGCATTAAACAAAGCAATTTATGCATTAGGTGATTAATAAATTTAATCGTCATTAGAGCAAGAGCGAATTTATTTTAGTTGAGGTCCTGCAAAAGATACGTACTTCTTTTGATGTCACTAGTTTTATGGCTAAAATCATTTCACATTTTCTTCTACATCATTGTTAACAAAGTGAATAATTTTATAAACATATACAGCAAAATCGTTTTTTTTTATAAGTGGTTGACGCTGATTGAGGCCGAATTGATACCTCTGAAGAGAAAGCGATATCCACGGATAATTGATGTTTGCTAATTATGTTTGATTCACAATACATTTTATTGATTATTTGCATAAATCTTCTGAATCTATTGATTACATTTGATTTAAGATTCAGCTATATCATTTGATTCTTCTTTTTATTAATTAAATTCAGTAAAGTGGTAGCTGCATGTTTGTTTTGTTATAAATTTCTAGGAAAATCCTCCTTAGACATTTTCGAGATCTCTCAGTCGCTATAAATGTCATATAAAAGGAAAATTGAAACATTGTGATAATTTAGTAACATATCTGCTGTATTATTCATTTATGTAACCATCGTTTATAAAGCAGTTGTTGTAGAGAAGAATTAATAATATATAATATGTAATTTATTAGTAGCGTCAGAGATTAGTTTTGAATTATTTAACTTATTATGCAAAAAATACTGAGAAATATTTATTAATAATCTCTCTGGAAGGAGGAAGGTAGCAGATACGTTCAGAACAATTAGCCCAATGCACCAAGGCGTACCTACGTATCGCGTGTCGTTGTCCTCGCTAAATAAATATTCATAGTAATATTTAAGAGGTCGAAAAAATTTTGACATTTATTTCATATTTAAGTATGTAAGGCATTATTAATGACAGTGAAATGCACATAATTTTTCAAGGATATCTTTTAGATTCTTCAATAGATGAAGTTCCGATGAAAAATTTTCGATTTGACAAAGTTTGAAATACTTGAAATTACAATTGAAACTTTATCAATAAGTAAATCCATAAATATCAACCCGTATAGTGAAAAGAATTCTTAACTGTCGTCAGAGGGTGTAATTACGAATAAATCGGGCATCAATAAATATTATTTTAATGCGTGCCATTCTATCGAATTAATTTTCAGCTCATTTTCAGATTGTAATAAGGGAGAATTCCTTTCTGTAAGAATAAAACGGTGGTTAAATTTTATTCTTTTAACTGCTGTATGTAATTCACAGGGTTGATTAATTACATCCTTAACAAAACTCTTGCCTTTTTCTAACCATACAAGCCTATGACAATCAACTCACTTGTTATGATGTGGCAGATATAATAACTGTAAAAGTTTCATCATATTGAAACACGATTAAAAAATGTCGAAACTATAATATTTTTCCACGATCCCTCTTGCTAATTCATTTATAAATTTAGATAAATATGCAAAATACGACACTAAAGATCCAAAAAGGCCAAATATTGTCAAATGTAGCCTTAAAGCAACTTTAATTTTTTGTTGTTGAATCAAGTAAGAAATATTTTCATAAAATCATATTAAAGTAGTTTTGTTAGTCTTTGAATTCATTTTTAATTCAGTTAGAAAAACTAATCTAGGAAAGAATTTTATTTTAAGGCAAAGATACTGTGGCACGTGGTTTCGATCCTCCTTGGAATAAGTATGACTTTTTGGTTGATGCAACGTTCCGAAAATGAATTTCCTCTGCAACAGCAAACTTTTTTCGCGCATTACGTATTGGCATGCGAGAAAAAGAAGCAATTAGTATTCCCAAAACTCAGTCCACACTGTGTCTATTTGCACACTAAGGTCCCAAGTAAGAATGTCAAAATGCACAAGGTGTGATTACTAAAAAATTGGCATTTATTTGGATTTTGAACATTCCAAAATTGAAAATAAGATCGAGTGATAAGACATGGATTGGCATGGAATTAATGGGGGTTTTTGTCTCGTCGACACGCCGCCTCCAATATTTTGTATCGCTTCCTCTGCATCGGGGCTTTCTAAGACTCTTCCAAGGCACAATTCACCCTCTGGACTGCAAGCGCATTGTCTTACGGGGTTTTGATAGAAGAAACTGCGTAATACAGCTGCATTCCATGAACTGGTCAAAGGGAAAGTTTTGATGGATTTCCATGTTTCATTGCCGGTCCACTTCCTTCGTTGCTAGATATTCTAGACTTTCTATAGGCAGGCTATCCTCTCGCTTGGTTTCGTTTATCGTTGGCTATGTCCTCATAGGGGTTTAGACCGCGAAAACCACCCCCTTGCCTACGCCACTGATTTCAGCAGATTCAAGGTCGTTATGTACTTCAATTTTCTTGTCCTCACATCTGATGGAATTTGAAATCGAAGTCACGTAAGGTATACGAATCGAAGTCACAGGTATTATTCTTAATATTAATCTGTTCAGATTAAAAGTATTCTTTAAATTCTGTATTGAAGGTAGAATTTGTGTAAATACGATATATTATTTCAGGTCCATGATTCAAATTGATATTTAATCAATTCCTGGAAACTGCTCTTTGTTAGAAGATCCTGATATAAGATATTTTATCGATATTCTAGCGTTACTAAACCCCGCGAGGTGAAGCCTGAAAATAGGCTTTTTTAGGCTTTGTTTAGTTTAGTAGTAAATAGTGGAATTCACTGTGAGGTTCTAACCACTTTGATCGAAAATAAGTGGCACTACTATGGATCAAATTTCCTACTAATCTTGCATTTACCTACAGTTACACCGAGTTAAGCACATAATACTTATCTTCAAGTCATATTAAATAAAAATACTGGCCATATTCCTCAACCGTAATTATTTTGAAGTTGTAGAAAGCCAACTTAGCAGTATATAGTGTACGCAAGTAAATAATTTAAGATACGATTTCAACTATATTTCAACTATTCTAACTCACTATTATATAAGATTGACTAGACGTAGTTTGCTTATCGGTGTTAATTATTTTATAATGATAGCACACACACCTTCTTGATTTCTGTAAATAATGATTGGTTACACACGAACTCAAATGTCTAATCCGTTTCGCTGAAATAATTTTTGTCTGATGTACATACGCTTCTTGTTGTTGAGTACTGTCTACTGCATTATTACCTGCAGCACGTGCCGCCTCACCACAAAAATTAATGCTTTTCTGTATAATTTTATGCTATCTTTATAATTTATAGGACTATGACATGTCTTAGATATAAATAAGACAACTTATCATTAAATGAAAGATACCTTAAAAGTTAATAGAGGATAGTTAATAGCATATATGAAAAAATGCAAGTTCAAATCGTAATACATGACATATGGCATTGAATATTGTAATATATTTTAATTTTCTGCCATTACAGAGAAATTATTCCCTTAATTTATTAACCTCTTCCGAAGCGTAGAATAATAACAGTGCATTAGAGTTATATTAGCATGAAAACTGGCACTCCTTCATCGACGCTTCGGATTGATTATAGATTCATGAAAGGAGTCGAAGGTTGTCATGTTGCCTAACCTGTCCACGTGTCTATCTCGTAACGTAAATCACTCTGTTCCTTGCAATAAATTCAGAATGGAACAGCAGAGAGACGTTTTTCTTGGAATTTTCCCGGCGTATTTTGAAATCCTAAGATGTTTTTCCCGCGATAATTTTGTATCTTCACGGAAGAAACGTTATACTCTCTTTTAGGAAAAGAGCAAATTTTTGAGTTTCGCTCGATAATTCATACTATGAGGAGAAATGCTGAACGCCAAAAGCTGAGTATTTATATCAGTTTCTTGAGCAGAAAAAGTCAACAATAATTTTATAGCCTTGCGTGATATCCCGTAGTAAAAGTAAATGATGTAAACGATTTCTATCATAGCAGATTAGCTCTCGATAGAACTCTGGCAGATTCCAAAAGAAATAGTGCAATGCATAATAGTGGAAAATTTCCACCATCACTATACTCAGGTCCTGCTACCTTATCTTGATGAATGAAATATTTATCATTTGTCTCTTGGTACGGGATAGAGAAAAATGTATCTTTCATATAATTTTGTCTCACACAGTCTTGTTCATGGCTGTGATGATATGAAAGCTAATGAGGTATGAGTTTTGCTGAATAATGGCATTAATTAAGGCTTCTCCTTACGCAATGTTACGAAAAGTATTACTCGTAGAGTCATTGTGCTTCTCTTACGTGGACTTGTTCCACTTTTATAGCATTCTGACTCAGTGAGGAAGGCAAGTGCGAACTACCTCACTCCTCATCTTGTCTAGTAAGCCTCAACCCTCTCCTAGCTCTTCGTAGCTGATATTAGAGGAAATGAGGCCCCAACTGGCTGAATACTTTACAGACAGACTATAGTCATCCATGAGAGAGAAACCGCCTTATTTTTTACTTTGTAGCAATCATAATTTTTTAAATGTATTTATTCGATTAATTTATGTGTTGATGAGAGCATTTTGTAATTTGTTAGCATAGTATTTTATTAAATTCAAGCTGAGTGGAGATAAGTTTAGCTTTGCAGTGTTCAGTCACAGAGATGTGCCTCATCTCGAGCTGGGTAAAATCATCATTATAACACAGGACATTGGTGAAGGGAAGAGATATCTAATTCACGGCTAATTCTTATTTTCGGTGACTGCGAATGAGTTTTCCGAATATCATACTAGCAAAAGAGTATGATCTTATTCCTAACAAGAAGGGAATCATAATGTCGTGAGCAAGATGAAAATACCAATAATTGAAGTTCGAAAAGTTAAAAATTTTAAATTTTACCAACATTTTTAATGAATCTAAAATAGAAATCGTGTCAATTATTGATACTGAGAGAAAAATCAGAGTAAAAGATGCTAGAAACATTCGTTTCGAGAAGTCTTTTTTCCGCGAACGATACGCGAAAGTAATCGATTAGTGAGGTAGAATGCATGCTCCCCCTACACACGCCGAAAGGCGGCTTGCAGGGTACATATGTAGATGTAGATGGAATTTGCGCTGAAATGGTAACGACCAATTCATATTTTTTAAAATTTCGCGCCACTGATAAATCTTTTAGAAATATGCTTCACGAATAATCACTAATATGACCTCAGAGTTTTAAAGTCGATCATAGTCGTACATCATGCAACAAAGTTGTCCAACGTTATTGACCAAGGAGATTTTATTCGTCATGGGCCAGCAATGACCCCTTAAGTTAGGGTACCCATGATTTCTATGCTTATTTCGTATTCTAGAGTGACTAATTTTAGGCTGATTTCTTACATCAACCAGATCATGTTAAAATGCAAAATATCGATTAAATATGTTGTACAACTGTACAGGAAAACAGATTAACAACGTATTCAATACACTAAATTCCTTATACTATAGAATGAAAATCAAATCTGTGAGAAACTTCATTACTGTTGTTAACTTCTGAAACTGAACAAAATCGGTCTTTATAGCCTTATATTGTCATTATAATTACACTATGAATTACTTTCATGATTTTTTTAATATAAAAAACTTCATATCATTAACGATTCTCTGTTTTTTTATAGTAAAATTCAATTTTCTCTTACTATTATGCATGACTTAAGAGTAGAGAAATCGTACACCGATATCGATACTTTAAATAGAAGACATTGATGGATTTAGAATTTAAAATGTTCCTAAGATACTGTTTATGAAATCAATTTTCACTATGGTCTGTAATTCCTTTATTTACGTGAATAGGAATCTATCAGTGACAAAATCGCGGTTTTCCAAAAAAAGAAGGCGTTAACATACACTAGTATTCCCTATTATTCTGTAACTAAGCATATGAAGTAATTAACTTCAATTTTAAACTATTTAATCTCAAATGATAACATTAGTGACGGGATATTTCCATTTACATTATTTTAACATTTAAGGTAGTTTATATGGAAAGTGTTTATATAAAATATCAGCAAAGATTAGGCTCCTACATTCGGCATATCAGATATTTCTCTAGTCTTTCATCTCTCACAAATCATATTTACCTTATTTTCATAACACGAAATTTTTATAACGAGAAATTTTTCCTTTGACTTAGATTTCCAAGATGGTGAAAGTACATTCTGTAACTCCTTATTTTGAGGAACAGCTTATTGTATTAAATTGTTATTAAGATATTATAATTCTGCAAATTTTCTCAAGTAGGCAATATATAAGGTCGCTTTGACTCTCCTAGACTCGAAAATTTTCTTCATAAAGCTTTGTGCATTTCATATTTGAGCTTATCGTTTATATCATTCAGATTTCGATCAAACATCTTTGAAATTATCTTATTGAAGAGATACGAATGTTGAAAAATTGTTAGACAACTGTTTTCTACTTTGTTTTATCCTTAGAATGACTTAATACATTTGACGCTTTTATCTCTACAAAGGAAGGAATTCTCAAAAATTCAATTTCAATTCGTCTTTGATCTTACTAAAGTATCAGAATTCCTTGGGTGTTTCTTGGAGATGATATCCTTCACTGCCCATTGGGATTTTTCTATTTTCCGCCTTTTAATGAGACATTTTCCTTTATACGCGCTGAAACATTTCCATCTTAGATACTTAATTTCATCAAAATTAGGAACTCATAGAGAAACCTGCGCCAGGAAACATGCAGCTTGAATCTTTTGATTTTCTTTACTCGGCTATGGTACATCGTCTTTTATGACTTTTAAAAGTTTTATTTCCTTTTCTATATTCGAGCTTACAATAAGATTTTCCTAAAATGGGGTGGGATGAGAAATTGAATATGCCTAAGGCTTGCATAGCTTTCGACAGCTGATTTTTCTTAGCCAAGCATTTACTGGATAAAAGGATTAACAGATGTATCGTTTTACGAGAACGAGGCATAATACACAAATGAACGCAAGAAATTAATTAATATTCTTCAGAAACACTTTTTCAATGCGTGACAAGAAACATTTTACTCCTCTGCTGATTTTCTTATGTTTGACATTCTTAATTAACAAATTTAATTAAGAACTGTCGATCCTACGTCAATCGCTTCTGCGGTGATTGATCCCCAATCGTCTTTCGTCAAATGTCTCTGAATTAAGGCAGTAATTACGTTTAATTATGCCTTGCATGCCGATTTTTTTACGGTATTTTATAATTTGCTCCATGATGTACGAGTCCTTGCAAGAATTCATTGCGTTTTGTATGCCTTGATCCTAGTTTAGATACATATAGACTCCGAACTATATTTTCCGTTACTGTGAATGTTACGTACTAGAATCGTCTTCTACTGATCATCAACAGCCGTTTGCTGGGAATATTTACTTCAAAACGGATACCGCTTTGAGCAATTTTGGCACAAAGTATTTCACGTCTTTTAAATACTGCAAAGTTAAGGTAACAGTAGTATTGGAATTGGAATGGAGTCCGTAGAAATTGGAATGGAGCTGTTTAGGGTGAAAGGAACACATGAAAATACGGAATTCATGGAACTATTCGCCACTTTGGACATCTTGTTAATATTCAAAATGGCATGGCGAAAAATGTATTAGCGAAACTTCCGCGCAAATTCACTCATTCAAATAAAAATCGAGTTTAGTTCCTGCAAACAAAATTACGCACATTACCCGACAAAATGAAAGCAATGCCGTGAAATCGAAATACAAAAGTTTTAGAGAAAGTCTTTTTCATTTGCAGGTTTTTACTACGTTGTATAGAAATGGATAACTTATCTTCAAATTGATCGATGTCTGGTCCTTTGCGACAAGATGTCATCAAAAAGGTCATTTCAATGGAAATCGTGCCTCGGTAAAAGTTGTAGATTACCTCATACTTTGAATAGTTCATATTGATGAATGCATTTTACTGCGCTTTTATACCTTAAACGCTCCGGCTTTTTCATCGTCCTGATATCTTTTATTTAAAATCCAAATCAATCGCTAGGTAATTTTATAATTACCTTCAGCAATAATATTTTTACGGAAATTATTTATTTATTGATTTTTAACCGCGGTTGCACACTAAGTACGGTGGCGGCGCTGTAAACAATTCAAAATTTCAATTCAAAAGAAATATTACTGCATAATAAGAAAAAATATCTAGACAATTTTCATGTTTGAAAGTATAAAAACCGCGTTGGATTATATCAGAATCACGGTAGTCCCGCAGGACTACCTTGTGGGTAATCTCTCCGTTCATCGCATTGATTAAATTCCGATATATTTTGATGAAATTGTAGCTATTAATACTTAACTAATAAACTATATTTATTAATAGCCATCGAAAATACGTTGTCATCCTTTACAAATTTACTTATCGAAAGATAAATCGTAATGGCGGTGGCATTTGACCATACTGAATTATTTTATAAAGATTTTATTTCTTTACCCACGTAATTTTGATAATATTATCACGTTATATTCATAAATATCTCCTTTTAAACTAATATCTTTCGTTTAATTATCGGTTTTAGTATCAAATTATCTTCCTGTGACAATAGCCTTGGTTTGAAAACGGATGATGAGTGGATTGTTGAAAAATTTGGGAGCATTAAGCATTAGGATTAATTTTGTTAACAACAAAAGTATAAGAATATGCTTGAAAATGTCGAATCGATTTAATTTTTAAAATTGCAAAGTGAAATTTTCAAAATGGCGTTTGCGTATCGGTATGTCGGTAAGGTGAAAGCGCGGAACCGGTTTTAGAGGAGAGGACACTGAGGGTTCCTCACCTCCGCCATTTTGGAAAATGGCAGCCGTACGCGATGAAAGTTTTAGTAGGATTTTATCGCGCCATTTTTAAGTAAATTAAATACTCTCAAATTTCGGAGCATCAGGTGTGGTAGCCATTTGATTAATTTGCGCTATATGCCTAGATGAAAATTGTACGCTTATTTTCACACGTGAGGGAAAAATTTCATTAATTGACGCTTTCGAAGAATCCGCACAATCTCTTCAAATCACTATACAACTAAAGAATTAAACTAAACTTCGAATTTGTTTAGATTTTACTCAGCTCCGTTCCGCGCGCCACGTTCTTGAGTGAATTTTTTGGAGCGTTTGAGTTTATATTATCTCGGCCGAAATGTTTGCCTCCGTGGAGAGAAGCTTTGCTGGAGAGTGCCGTTAATTGCTTCCTCGTCTCTTTGCTTCTCGTTCGTTTGTTAACAGATATCCGCACTTTCAGATTAAATGCTTTGAATTAGGTTTAATTAAAGTAAAGGTCTGTGTTAAGAGCAATAACGATAAAAGTCTTTACATTTACGTACCGCTTACAAATAATATAATTGAGACTATCATCGACTCTTTTAGAAAGAAAGATAACTTTTGTTCACCAAGACTTTTTGTGCGTATGGAATATAATGTGACAAAATGCGCTGAAAATATTTAGCTTTATTTCAGAAATAGGGACATTTTTCGGTTCGAATTCGAAAATACGGTCTTTGTATATTTATTTTGGAGATATGGTTATTTTGTCGGTAAAAGGCTACAACTGAACGCTTAGACTTGTGACGAACGTAGCTATTCGTAAAATTATCAGTGTTTCATCTCTTATTTCATTGTTTATGGAAGTGCAACGTTTTTCGTCACAAATATGCGATCTTCGAATTATAAATCGCTTGTAATTAGCACCAGCATTAATATTCTTCATTTGTCTCTAATTCAATTCACCTACTGATTAAGGATGCTACATAGTTGCCTACGTGTTCATAACTGCAGACTGGAAGGCCTGCAGAAGCTAAATAGCGCAATTTTAAGAATTATCAGCGGTCAAATGGTAAATAGTGGAGTAACTCCTGTAGTATATCACAATAGTACCTCTGCTTTTTCACATTAAATCAAAGCACTTTCTTTGTGACAAAAAAGCCAATTTAAAACAAAAATGGGTGTAGGTTTTATGTTTTATTTATAGCTATTTTTAATTTGGAAATTTCAAGAATTATTAGTTACTATAATGAGTCAAATGGTTCCAAGAACGAAACTGCTATTTCCTTCAGGAGTTTAGTATTGAAACCCTGGTTCTCTAGCATCTGTCAAATAATATTAAACGCAAAAGTTGTTAAAAATGGTCCTTTAGGTAATATTCAGAAAAGGTTAATTCAAGTTAAATCAGTTTATTTTCGATGGCAATATTTACGCACGGCATCTGATCAAATCCATGGAATAATGTATTCGGCCTCAAAGGATGCTCCTCTGTAACGTCAAAACCATGGACCCAACGGAGATAGGGCAGTGAAATGAAACTAACGTAGCCTAGACTAGCGGTCGGGTTTCTTCCCCTGAGAGATGCTCTTTGAATATACGATTCGTAACGTCGTGATATACGGAGAATTTCAAGGAAACTACATCAAATTTACAAGAGTTCTATGTTAATGAATTTAAAAAGAAAGAAAATTAAAAATTAAAATGAATTATAAAATAATATCAATGCCTGAGAACGTGTATTATACGCATGTTGGAGGCTTCAAGTACCTCAACACTAGATTCGGCGACGATTTCAGTCTGTTTTAGATGAGAAACTTTCTTGAAAGATTGAGAGACTACTTTGGTGTAATTACTATAACCCTTAATTCTGAAAAAAATTCGAGTGCTTATTTGCATGAAAGTTATTCTTATTAACCGTTTGGCATTTATAAAAAAAAGAATTAATGGTAAAAGTTAGAGAGAAATTAACAAAGATATAATTGAGCTCCAAAATATAGGGATTCAATGTGGAGAGCAATATCTTAAAACGCACCTACAGATTTCTTATAGATTAGAATAAATTGTAAAATATATATAGGGGAGGGTTACCTAAATCGCACCAGTTTTCCAAAAAAATGATGTTACTTAAAAATAAACGAT
>KZ308116.1:894916-940220 GCA_000376725.2 Ladona fulva | reverse complement strand
TATTTTTAAACTCTTGCAAACAGTGCGATTTAGGCAACAGGTTTCCTAAATAGCACCACAGGCATCCCTAATCGCACCAAATTTAAAAGTGCTAATGAATAAAAAGCTTCGACCATATGAGACGCAGTAGCAAATATCTTTTGAAAGTATTCATTTTTAGAACCACAATGGAGAGGAAAATTTATATTAACATGTCTTAAGTATAAGAAAAGAAGAATGCTTATATTTAACGATAATAACAAATATCGGACATTTTTTGATCGAAAAATCTAAAACTTTTAAATAATCCACACAAAATTTACCAGTATTTGAAAAATTTTGAACGTTTTTCAATGATTTCTACCTTAAATTCTTTTCAAATCACATATTTTAACTAAAGTGTTTATGCACTTATTACGGCACGATGATGTGGTGCGATTTAGGAACCCCTGCCATTTTGAAAGAAATGATTTCCCACCCCTAAACGCGTGTAAATATCACTATAGTGATGGCACTAAATGTAACCCAAGAAAGTACAAAGATATATCATTTACCAAAAATGCAAGAAATAAGACGGGTATCATCTTTATTCTTATGAATATCCAAAAAAATTGCACAAGAGACCCTTATCTTCTGAAAATGCACACACAGTATTTATTATCGTACTTTACCGGCTTCTATAACTCAAGTAAGGCGTACTTGAGGAAGTTAGAAGTTGCTGACATCGGTGAAAAATGAGACCTAAGTGCAGTATATCAGTCTTTGGGCAGTTGGTGCGATTTGGGAAATGGTGCGATATTTGCAACTCTCTCTTATATTTATGGATTTTCATATAAAATATTCTACAGAATTTCTAAAGAAAAACAGTATCGTAGCAAAATGAAGTTGTCGCAGCATCCTTGGGAAGTGTTGATGCGTAGCAGCTGAGAACATTTATCAATTGAAAATGTTGCTTCGAATAAATATGCAAGTTGCTATAAATTTAAAATTTATCAGCAAGAGAGTATGTTAGGCAAGGATCGTTTAATAGAAAGCATTTTCACAAGGAACTAGCCATTGGAATAAAGTAAGATTGTGTGATCTCGAATGTAAGAATTTTTGTCCTATATTCTTCTTAGCAACAATTCTTTTTTTAATCCAACATCTTGTCCTTAACAAAGGAGAGGGAATAAAATTGAAATGGAAAGGCTGAGTATCAAATCAGGAATTCTTTCGAAGAGAAAATGAAGGTAGAATATGCGGAAAATTGGTTAAAAAGGAGAGGAAACTTATCTGGACTCTCTAAGTCTATTAAAGACAGTATTGGAAGAAATGGTGGAGGGAAGGAACTGTAGAGGAAGACCTGTATTTGATTATGAGTCAGATAATGAGAAATTATGAGGGAATGAAACGATTGGCTGTAGACAGAATGCCGTGGATAACTGCGACATACTAATCTTCAGATTGCTGACGTATGATGATGATGAAGAAAGGAGGTGTGCAGAATACATTTTTACTCCTTGCAGGGTAGCAAAAGAAGAAGAAAATTTGAAAGTAAATAAAAATTATACTCCTCGATGCTCACATCTATTAAGGTAATGCAATGTGGACGATAAACAGTTTTTAAAGTCGTTAAAAAGGTTTTAGTAAATTTTATGTTGTGTAAGAATAAAACGTGAAACCGATAAAGCTAAATGTTTATTATCGTTACAATTCATTGTAAATATATCAGAATAGCTTCAAAATCTCTCATGAAACTATGTTGTAGCTTTAATGTGAATATTTTGAGCAATTATCGGAAAGCGAAAGTGTAAATAGCAAGATCCTCAACCAATAACGCTCTGTTACATGATTCTGGAAGTATTCTGCGATGGCTAGTGATTACTCAATCAAGCGAGAAACTTTGGGGTGAGAATTAGCTAAGGAAAGGTTAAGGTTATTAGATTCACCAACAGAAGGATTGCCAAGTCAACAATGAAGATTGATGGAGAATAAGTTGAGGGAATGGGCAAGTTTCCAATTGTGCTCCTCTTCTCTTCAGTTGACAGATGAGGAAATTAAATCGAAAGGGTAATTTTAGTAGCTAAAGAACCTTTTATGAGGCGGAGGACGTTAGTTATTAAGGGTCTTCGAAAGATATGTGAAAATCTTCAAATAATTTAACCTTGGGTAAAGGTTAGCATATGCTTAGTTAACAATGCGGTAAAATGAACAGGTGCTAATCAACTTTATAAGAGTCCCTTGGAGACAGGTTTCTGAAGAAAATCAGATCAGGAAAAAGTGTGTACACTTTTTGTTGTATGTTGTAATGTACATAAGAATAGTTTATATTAGAGTATATAAGATGTACATAAGTTTACTCTTATAAGTATTCTTAAACTGGTCACGTAATTATGGTAATGAAATCAGCGGATTTCTAATGCCGATGAGTATGTTCATATTGTCATATCGAGAAGACTGATGAAGCATAATTGAAGCCTGTTGCACGAATTACAATATATGTAATTAAATTGAGTATGGATTCAGTATTGCTTACTAACGAGTTCAGTGGAGTGTCCTTTTTTTTAACTTCCCGTTACATTAATATTATGTAAAATTGTAATAAAATCTTGTTTAAAAGTATGGATTGTCGATAATTTTGCGAAAACTGAAATAAACAGCGAAATATGCTGTAGCGTTTTCTGATATTTTATGTAGGCCTCAGAGGGTAACTCTAAAACATTTCTCAGTAATAATGCTCGACTAAATTATTTTCCACACAACCGTTGAACTGAGCTTACTTTCATGAACTTATATCATATAAACCATAGCTTTTAACCACTCCCGATATATAACTCTATAGGGTCATGTTGCGGCTCTCTTCTTTTTTTCCAATTCTCTCTGACGGTTTTTTGAATTTACATTCAATATATCTAGTACATATTTAACGTATTCATAATTCCAAAATCTCTTGAGGAAAAAGATAAGAACATTTTAGTACATATTTTCTAAATTTTTCGTCTGCTACAAGTATAATGTGCTTGGCTCATGCGGAGATTACAGTAAATTAATTTTCTTGACTTGAATTTTAGCGAAACGCTCTGAAACCATAAAGATGGTATCAATGGTTTAATCGATATGGTTTAACTGGACTTAGAGGGACGTCCAAACGAAGCCAATAAATAAAAATTTGTAATTTCTACTTAATTTCAAAAGCAGCCACCTCTTGATGATGAAAATATTTTGTGACAATACCTTTTGCTCTAATAAATTTAAGTGGTTATGATGGGGTTATAGTCCCATGTTTAAGTACAGAAATTTGGCAACTAATTATCTCTGCCTAAGATTCTGCTCCTGATGGGTCCATTTCGATTGTGTTACAAGATGGAATCAAAGCTAAGTTTAAATACGAATCATGCTACATAAAGATCCTATTCATAGCTTATTAATATTTTCTAATAATATTCTTACTTAATATTTTCGAGGTAAATATTTAGTAAATTGTTGAATCTTTAGGAGAAAGCTGAATTTATATAAGAATGAATTAATCGCATTAATAGTCAAATTGGTTACCCAATGTCCTTTTCGGGGCCAGCTTTCTTGGCGCGTTAATTCATGCGGATGTAAAATTAATCTGTGCCAATTCCCATTTTTCACTACCTTTTGTTGATAAATTTACTAAGTTAGTTGAACAAGAGTTATTTCCTATAATTTCCAAATATTATGATAATTTCGCAATTTTTTTCGTGTTTCTGAGAGTAATTTGCTCAATTAGGAGAACTGTATTCCATCATACACATTAATGAAAAGATACTATGTCTCATAATGCTATCTTGGATGATTAGTATTTAAATAGCAACATGTTGTACCTTTCCCATCAAATCAACACAGATTGGAAATTCCTACGAAAAGTACAAGAGAGACCCTCGCGGGAATTATTACTGTCTATGAAGTCTTCCTCTTACTCAGAGAAAATTTAGAAAACATCTAGAACCCTAGTCAAAGCGCTGACTGCAGTTCAACATTTATATGGAATTTGATCTGCTGAAAATACTACGTTACTTAGGTATGTATTGGGAAGAATCAGAATCACAGTCACTTGATCATTTTGGAAGTTAAGTAAAATAGTGGCTCATTTCTCACAAGGAGGGACAGTTATACCAGTAAATGGTTAGACCGAGTTTAATTCATTTTCGGACTAAGCAAGGCAGATGCAGGTTATAGGAATGCAGATAGAACATTATCGTGTTTTGAGTGTCCCTATTCAGTCAAAGCTCGTCTATTATTGTTCCAGGTTGAGAACAATAACCTACTCTCCTGGGTATAGAAAATATAGGTTTATATTAATTTTGAGTCTTATATAATTGTAAGAGAAATTTGCATTCAGCCTAAGCATGGGAATTACCTTTCTGTGGTAAATGCAAAAATGAACGGCATAAATTTATTTCTATGATTGGAGGGGGTAAAATGTTTTTCTCGGTAAACCGATTCGTGGTATCATTACGCCGTTGAAATAGACATCACCGCAAAAAAAATCTATCCACGAAAAATTTTGATAAAAGTTCGGTTTTTGGCGAGTAATCAATTTCCACTAATTGGTCTGGCAAGGGAGACAGTTCCGTAGAAGAGCAGAGAGACCTAAATTTCTCAAGAGAAGAGACTGGTAAACAATCTCTGAGATAATGACTTAATTGCATTGCGGTTAAATTGGAGAGAAAGGGTGGATCTGCGGAGGTGATCGTTTGCGTGAGAATTTTTCCTATACATCTTTTCCAAACTGGTTAAAGTCTTAAAATTTCAAATCTTTTAGCATTCAAGCGGCAGAATATTTAAAATGATAATTTCTGGGGAAATCTTAGATGGTTAATTGCTAGTGAATAGAGTTCTTAAATAGATAATTACAGTGATTGAATATCTCCTGCTATAATCGTTTGATCTCTTCAAAATAGATTATTGAAATTATTACATATAAAAATTGCTTTTGTATCTTTTCAAATATCCGTCAACAATGAAGATTGATGGAGAATAAGTTGAGGGAATGGGCAAGTTTCCAGTTGTGCTTCTCTTCTCTTCAGTTGACAGACGAGGAAATTAAATCGAAAGGGTAATTTTAGTAGCTAAAGAACCTTTTATGAGGCGGAGGACGTTAGTTATTAAGGGTCTTCGAAAGATATGTGAAAATCTTCAAATAATTTAACCTTGGGTAAAGGTTAGCATATGCTTAGTTAACAATGCGGTAAAATGAACAGGTGCTAATCAACTTTATAAGAGTCCCTTGGAGACAGGTTTCTGAAGAAAATCAGATCAGGAAAAAGTGTGTACACTTTTTGTTGTATGTTGTAATGTACATAAGAATAGTTTATATTAGAGTATATAAGATGTACATAAGTTTACTCTTATAAGTATTNTTCTTTGAATTATTTTTTGGCAGACAAAGGAGTCTAATTTTTAAATTCAAATGGAGCACGGGAATTTATATAAAATTTGTATGAATTCAAGGGATCTAGTATTTTTTTTGGAAAGATGTTTAGCTAACCAATTAATTGGCGGGTCTGTTGTTCAGTGTCTTTTCTCTCATTCAGTCATTGATTTTATTTTCGGAAATTAAGGAATACGTCCGTAGTTTGTTAATTTGTCTAGAACGAGCTACAAATCGCCTGTAAAAGATTCGATAAGCTATTTTTAATTATTACATGTGCCTAGCTTGCAGGAGCTTTCTTTGGCATTAAGAACTGGCTAATATTTTCTGCCCTAAGAAATATTTCAAAATTTATTGCATTTCGAAACAATTTCGTGCGTACTTAAGTATCAATGAACAATCTACTGTGGGCTAGGCTTAAGCTTTGAAATCTTTTACGTGTTCGCTATGAAAATAATAGATGTGGGGATAACAAGTTGTGGTTGATAGTGAAATATCCAATATGAACCATTATTACGAGTATTAACATGAACAAATTTGATCCGATAAAAAAGTTGATACTTTTTACTGATTCCTTTTATAGAAATACGGAAAATCGTAATTTAATGTCATTATTTATGTGTTAATTGCGTTATACGCGTTCTTATTCTTGGCTATCTTAGTCTTTAGTAAATCTTCCTATGCCCCTTTTTACTTATTCCCCATTCAACTCTTGCTTCTTAACTCATTGAAAATTGGGAATTAGTCTGCCATTATGTCATGGCGGGACGAAAATCACAACAACAACAAATTATTTGACAAACTTTTTCTTAAATTTAACTAAATTAATGATCATATTTTAACCGAATGATTCAACCTTAGAGAATGTAAAAATACAAAAATTGTATTTTAAAGTAATTTTTACCTAGCTAATAATACATAGTTTTCTTCCAGAAGTTGCCCATTCCAGAAGAATATGTCACGAGCTCCAAAAGGAACAATTTTTCCTTTATTTTTTTTACAACGATGTGGATGGGAAGAAATTCAAAAATGAAAATTTTAATTTTTTCCATCTACAATTAAATTTTAATCTTTGGCATCAAAACTGTAAGATGTATGTAAAACTGCTGTATACCGTTTTTTGTAAGCAGGATTCAAACAAGGAAAAACAGAAATTTAAATTGTTCGAAAAATATTGCTGGACATCCCACAAAAAAATGGGCAGTTATTCAGTTCTTAATGCGCTATTTTTTATGCTTATTAATACATACCTTCTGAATAAAACACTCAGAACACTCTTTGCAGCTGGCTTGCTGAGTAAATTTCAATGTGAGCTGAGACTGGGTGTACAACTTGAGAGCTCTGATCGGTGATGCCATTCTCAATTCACCTATTTAATACCTGATACTACAATCTACAGGCGTTTATGGACTCCAAAATTTCTTTCTATTGATGAGAATTTTCCCATAGCGGGCAATGCAATAGACCAAATATCTATTGTCTTCTGCATTCCATCTGTATAAATCCACGAATGCCATTTCTTTTCTCCAAGGTTTATTTACTGTAACTTGATTCGCTTCTTCCTGAATTAATTCATCATACCAAAAAGATCAGAAGATTGGCTTTAAATTGGTATTCTGATTCTTTTTGTGCGACCATTTAAGTTTGTTCTCTGCAAGTACTCAACGAAATTAGATTTTTATAGATTTACATTTGATGAAGATAGATCTAGAGAGTGACTGAAAACGTCATCTGGAGAATACTTTTTTTAAGCTTCTTTTCTAAATATTTTATCCACGATTTTGCACGCAAAAATATCCAGGTATTAACTATTTAAAATTCTGTTGGATTTTATTTTTCTTCTTTGGTTGATATTACTACAATAATTTCAATATTGTTAATTACCAATATTTTCAGTGTCTGAAATTCAACCGGTGGCTTGGCAACTTTCTATTATGGCAACTAGGTTTTAAATCATATTAATTAATTATAACATAGTAATAATTATTGAGTAATAAGAACTAATGAAAATGGAAGTGAGATTAGATATTTCTGTTGTGAGGGTGCCCTCTAGTTCTTTGGAATTATGGGTTAATTTATGGTGGTCTTTCTTTTATTCAAAATCACGTTTTCATAGAGCCATTATTTTAGTAGATTCCTTCGAGGAAATCAGAAAAAAAATTACGTCTTATTTTAACCACGTAACAGACATTTGTTAGGTATTTATATTTACACATTCAACATCAATACTTGAAACGTGCTATACATTCTTTGAAAAAATTGAGCAATTTCCATAAAAAAATTGTATAATTTTTATTTTTAATATTTGCTTTATTTGAACTCTGACGCAGATTTTATATCTGCAATTTTTCAATCTGCAAGTTTATCTTCCTTTAATTCATTCGTCTGTAACTTGATATTTGAATCGCCTCCTTTGATTTGTTTCATAAATGCAGAATAGAGATTCTATTTCTTTATCACCACCTACAAGGATGTTTAGCAAAGCCGCTCCAGCAAAAATTTAGTTTCCACGCGCAAAAAGGTTGCTCTATCCCTTTCTATGGTTTATTACTCGCTAACTTCAGGGATGTTTACCTGCTTCATGTATGTAACCTGTTACTACGCGAATCTCGCTTCGAAAAAATATTTCGGAATGACGGGAAAGTCCGCATCAAGATTTTTTGCCTCACTTATTCCCGTCCTTTGGAACTCCTTGGAGCCAATACGCGCACACAAAGCGGGACGTCCGCTGTTTTGTATCTCCGCTTTGACACGGGTCCCCGAGGCATGTCAATCGATCTGTCACATCCCAATTCCATACTTTGCCATTGACTAATATTAACACGATCTGAGGATCCCTAGAACCCGCCGACTCTTTTTCCCACGCGTCCCTTTCAGAACTACATCAGTCATGGACGGTCAATTTGTCTCTTCTTAAGTGCGACGGGAAACAGCGTGATTTCCATCGTGGACCCGAAATAACTTCTTAGCAAGAGGGGATGGGCGGCCTTGCCCCTTCTTTCAGGAGGATTCCGGGGGAGATTAAGCGCCTCTCATTACCTCCCGCAGGTCTGTCGGCAATCTCATTTTCGCCCAGGAGGCAATAACTCCCCTCACGTCCTCGCATTCCACGGCCGATCAGGAACGCCGATCCGCAGAGGTGCGCCTCTCGAATAACATCGCGAGAAATAACATTTTTTCTCGCCGCGGTCCCAATTTATTGTTTAAACGCTGTTAGCATAACAGAATTTACGTTTATAAAGGGCGGCCGGGAGAGATAGACAGGGTTTGGATTTGGGCTAGAGATGGGCGGTGGGGTGGGGGGGTGGTGATCGCGAGCGAACCTCCCACACATTCGAACCCCCCACGAAACTCCCACCCACCCACAGTCGCCTCCCCCATCCATCGCTCCCATTGGTCGAACGAAATTTTAATGGGAAGGACTGTTTGGTATACAACAAATCAAGTATATTGGAAAAATGGCATTTCATTCTACGGTTGTCGCCATATCCCGACCCCCCACCCCACCGCCCGACCTCCCGCCCGTACTCCCCCTCCCCCTTTCGACGTACGTATTTCCTCCCACGAGCACTTTCACCCCCACTATCACCCATTTCCCCTCCTCCGCTTCCCCTTCCCCTCCCGCCTCATTCCACTTCCGCACCTCCCGTCCCCGCTCCCCCACCTCCCCATCTCTTTTTTACGCGCGCGCCTCTCTTTCTGCTGCATTCTCATCCCAAATTCTCTCCCCAGACTCCCTCTCCAACTCTCTCCATCTCTCTCTCTCTAAGGGACACACCACTGAATATATATTCGGGTTGTGTAAGTGTAAATTGCGTGGATATTTATTGGGGCTGCATTTAAATAGGGTCGCAATCAGCGGCGCTAACTCCAGTAAATGTTTTCTTTTCCATTTAGCATAAGTGAAAATATTATATAATCTCGGGCCGCAAAGCAGCCTTATCATTCACCTGCAGTTTTTATATCTAAACTCCTCCGTCCCCCTCCCCCGCGTTTCTCCGGCACTTAATATTTATCTCGTTTGTTTTGTTGTGGCGAAAAAGGAGTTTGTTACGCTAGGTGGCTCACTTATGAGGTTTCCGTTCCAGAATGCCGGGGACGGAGTACGCGAGGATATTTATTTATGTGTATACAAGGGGGCCCCGGAGTTGGCGGGCCTCGGCAAATCTCCGCGGAACGTAAATCCGCGGATGGCAAAGGTCAAGGGTTGTAAGTTTTATGGGGATTCTTAGGATTCATTTCGGAAGATATTTCACGCGTTGTTTACGGTCAGAATGCGGAAATGATTGATTTCAATTGGACCCGCCCTTTATTCATTTCAGTTATTTAGATATATTTATACGTAGCCGAACCGCTCACCCTCTCGATCAGTCTTAATAATTTCGGAATCGGGTCGTAAATTTTCGGCGGAATGATTTGAAGAAATCGAATTCAGAAATAGGAACCACCACGTACATCAGGAGTGTCCAGAGTTTTACCTTTAGCGGGCCGCAAATGATCTTATAAAGTTTTCACGAGCCGCAGTTTATGCATTTCGCTCTATTTTTAAATTGTAGTAAGTTCTGGGAAATCGTTGGTTTGATTTTTTCATTGCAATTATGTTCCAAGTGAATATATGTTTACCCCCTGCCACACCTTAAAGGCTACTTACAGGGTAGTTATGTAGAAACCAATTAAAAATTTTTCGATTCCCATCTCAGAAATCTAGTTTTAGGATGGAAAATCGTTTACAACACAAAATATATTCCCCAGGAGAAACGGACATGAAAATATGAAAACAGAACCGGGACTCGAACCTGGCTACTCCCCTTTTCCGGGATAATGATCTAGCCGATTGAGCCAGAACAATTAAAAATGCAGTTTGGGAGACTGTGTGTTATAGTTGTCTAGAGCAGCCACCCGGGAAGTGGAAGATTCGGGTTCGAGTCCCGGTTCTGTCAGACTTTTTTAATGTCTGTTCCTCCTTAGGCATATTCTTAGGCGTATATCTTAATACGCAAAGTTACTTTTAATACTTTTCCATGCAGCAAATAATTAGCTACTGGGTCGTTTATAATTGGGTAATGGGCCGCTTGCGGCCAGCTAAGGTCGGGGTAATCATGAATAAATAATCAAAGTTATTTAGTTAAAATTATTTTAGAACGTCAGTATCAATCTTTCTGACTACAATCTCATTTCACGATTCCTATACTATTACGAAACAATTCTTGAGCTCTCTTCTTTAGAAAATCATACATTCAGATTCAGTACTTTGAAATAATAGGATGAAGTGTATCAAAGCTCAAAATTTGAAATTACTTTTAATCCAAAAAGTAGTTTTACTCGCAACTACTACTGGAATGTATTCAAAGTATAAGGTTATCGAGTAGATGTTTTTTTGATTGCCAATGCGCGGAATTTTCCAAAAAATAAATTGAAAAATGTTATATTTTATTCTTTATGAGATACTATCCTGATAATTCAGAATCAGGAAAGCTCGAAAATATTCGTCCAATGTTTGTAATCTCTATTTTTGTAAATTGTATCCCAGTATACCGGCAGTATATTCCGTGAACTTTTCGCCAATTTTCCTTTTTCATTAGTTTAAATAAATACGTTTTGTTAAAAGATCTTCATATAAAACATAAACCATGTTTTAAGTAAGGTTTCCTCTGGTTGTTGGTTGTCAAATTTCGGATGAGATTGGACAATACATCTCAGTTTACTTCTTCAAAAGCTCCCACAGAAAAATTTTGTCATCGTTATTTGTTTTTAATATATTTGAATGTAATACATTTTAATCTGAACATTTTAGTAAAAAGCATCTGAGGCATTGAAAAAATTGCATTGAATAAATGTACGTTCATAACAGAATTTTCCTTCAATTTCGATTCCATGCTAATTTCTATAATTTTTCGCTTTCAATGTAGCATTTATACAGAATTTGAGGCCCTTTTTCCAGTTTCCTTTGTTTACAGGAAATGAAGAAAATATTATTTCTATAGCTTTGCTTCCACAAAAATTACCATAAATATTGATAAGGTTTATAATGATTTAACGCCGAATATCTACAGCCTGTTTCCTTATTATTTCTAGTGTTTGTAAAGTCACCAGCCCTAAGGCTGGAAAGATCCTCATCCTGTCCACTATCAGCATCTAAAGTTGTAAATTGGGAATGAGGCGACTAGGCAGCATAGGTCTTGGGATAGTTATCCCTTGATTTCCTCAGTGCCTTAAAACGTTATGAGTGGAAA
Source organism: Ladona fulva (assembly GCA_000376725.2). Taxonomy (NCBI): domain Eukaryota; kingdom Metazoa; phylum Arthropoda; class Insecta; order Odonata; family Libellulidae; genus Ladona; species Ladona fulva. The sequence goes on along the minus strand of KZ308116.1, from coordinate 928,631 downwards.
AAATCTAAGCGCAGCATAATGACTATCTGAGCAATACCTTTCTTAGCAATCAATATGGAGTGAGGAAAATTAATGCCATTACTCAGAATCGCTAATATCTCAATAGCTATTTTCACCATTAAACAGGCCAACATAAAATTAATACGAAATAATACGGAGGATACAATTTTTGTATCCTGTACAGGTATACAAAAATTATTCCATCCATTACGATTTGAAGGCAAAAAGATTTTTACTGCATTAGGAAAAAATTGTGATAATCATTTTACACAAAACGATTTAGTGCATCGATGGAACAAATCTTGCGATTATTTACATACATTTGCGAGTCCTATGGTACTTTTCTATAGACATCGATTTCCTTTTTCTTGACAGTAAACCTAGCAATAAGTGAAAGGAGATTTTTTGCCGTTTTCCGAGATTTGTTCGTCCTCCGAATTTATATAAAACTTTGGTTGAAACTTAATTTCGCAAAGTTTATAAGGGAATGCATTAGCTAAATTGCAAAAATCAATTACAAAAACATTTTGAAATAATTACGACTGGAACTGATGGATGAAGTCGTTACTATGTGAAATTCCATAACAATAAAGGTTGAAATAACAATGTTTTAACTTCACATATTTTTCTAATTTTGTGAAGCTTGAAAATTGTTATTTCAACCATTATTATATTTACGACTAATTTTTGGTCATTCCAGAAAATCATTAAATGATGGAAAATGTCTTTCATCTTTTTCACAGAATTAATTGTTTTCAAAGTAATTTATGAATTGCTTATGGAGAAATTATTACGATCAGCGTTGAATGTGCCGTGGTTGAAGAGTTTTCGAAGACTCTTGGACTTTTAAATACTTCGCTAAGTTTTCTGAAAGTCTTATTATGAACGTCTTATGCAAGTCAAAATGTAATACTGGGTAAAAATCAAAGAAATTCTGCATAAAAATGAATGCAACCAACCTGATTTGAATTTCTTTATTTTAGAATTGTGGAATCGAATTTAAATTCTATCGACGCCTCAATCCGGATCCTTCTATGAAAGTATACAAACTATCACACCTTAACAATGAATCACGTATTTATACGCACCCACAATTTTTGCAGCTTTTTCTTTGCCCCTCCCCCATTACGACTGCACTGCTCTGTATATTCTTACTTCACTTCATCAACCATCAACATTTGTAAACGCTTGCAATCAATATAATAAAATAAAATGCGTGGGCTCACTCTCCTAGTCTCGCCAGTCCATTAACTACTTCATAATCTCATTTCTGAAATGATCACATGGATTCAAAATTTTTCTGTATTAACCAATTTGTTTCTCTTCTCTTGTCTTATTTATATGGCTGAAGCTCATTCGTGCTTAATTATTTCAAATTCCCCACCCTTTGTTAATTTAATTTTAGATCAATCGATTCTGATCAAATGGAGCATATTGAGGCATTTGACTAAACAATATTAAATTCATATTGGAAAATATGTAAAACTGTCATTAATTTTTTTTCAATATTGAACCACCAAGGTATAGAAAGACAGAGACATACATTGACCAATTACCATTAATGTTATTAAAATTATTATAACTATTTGGATATTAAATGTGTTTTGGATAATGCTTAAAGTAACTCCCCCTCTTCCTATACATACACATTCATTATTTACGTTTGTAAATACTTTGTTGTTCATACCGCGGGTACCTTGTAAAATCATTGTAAAAGGATAAATTTCTATAAATTGAGTCATACTCGATTCAACTAGGTTTTGATCCCAAGGGTGCCTGCGAAACCCCATTTAACCCCATTTTAGTCTTCATCCACTCCGACACCCAAACCTTTGGCCAAAGAAAAGCTACCCGAATCAAATGTTTCATAGACATCAGTGGAAAATTCTTTATTTAATTCATCCGCAGTCTTAAAAATTTTTTAAATGTGCGGAAATAAAAACCAGAAATAAGAATAAAGAAAATTAGCATAAAATAATAATTTTAACTTATAATAATAATATTTTACACTTTAAATTAATATAATGATTAACATGCTATTTAAATAAATATAATGCCACAAAAACAAGGGATCTGGATCGTGTATCACATTCTTTTTGTGGTGTTGTCTGAATTAGAATTATTAGTTTACACTTGTTTTCTTTTCATGTCATAGCATACTCGTATCAACTAGTAAAGGGCAAAACTATCAACTTTATTTAGCCAAAACTAGGTTCGTAGGTTATGTTAAAAACTACCAGAAAAAATCGCATGCCTAGGAATGGTTTAAAGAAAGAAAATTAAAACTTGGGTAAAACTTGCATAATAAAATAGGAGAAAATGGGAGATTAAGCGGAGAAGATAGCGAATTTATGCTGCGTCATAGGACGATCAGATACTGCGAGAAAAATTAGATATACAGATTCTAGGCCCATTGATCAAAACATTCTACATCTATATAAGTAGCATATTATATATCTTTTGGCATGTTGAATAGGCATGCTATCCGTTCAACTCCATTGGCTGTTCGGCCAATGCAGCAGGATAGATACTATGGATAGGGTAGATACTTCACGACTAATCTCTACTATGTTTTTGAGAGCGCAGCAATTCTAAATTTATCATTTCATTAAAATTATTTTCTCCACGAAAATGCGCGGCCATAAGATTAGAAAAATAGGTCGAGCGATGCTATCAAATCCTGGACCACCGATAGACGGATAGCAGTTGATAGATTTAAAAGGTGAACAGGGGCTGGAGCGAAGTCTCTGCAAGCAAACTAAACCATTTTCATAACATTTATCGAGGACTTCATTGAACAGAATTCGTCTTTCTCTAACCTTAAGTGGAACTTAATTGCTCTTCTACCAGCAAAATATCCGTAAACACTCCACTAGAGGAGCATCTGCTGGAGATTTATTCAGAGGTAGAGATGGTCTTAGGGCTCACTAAGTTCTCACCATTTTACCATCTTAGTAGCAGAAGCTGTATATACGAGTGTATATAGCTCTTATATATGGTATATATAGTTTTTGCTACTTACCATATCTAAAGAAACCATGAGCAAACAGTTATTTTGCAAGACTTATTCTCGGAGTACAGTGCTATACCATTCAGTTACAACTTTACCTCTGTTAGACTAATGTTATCTGCAAATTTTTGAACTTTTTCATTCTCTGTGAGCATGATATTTGGATAGAAATAATTGTTCATTAGTGGCGTAAAATTGTGAGAGAAATTACTTTATCGTTCATACATATATAACAATCACGCACTTACCCTTCGTTTTCGGAACATCAATAGCCTCATCTATTCGTCATGTATCTCCGTAATTCTGTGTCCTTGTATCTAAATCCTGAAAAATAGTTGCACTTGCGGTAGTGAGAAAATATTGAAAATACCGACTCTTGTCTTTGCTCGCCTCAGGGAATTGCTATACTGGCTATGGTAGATTAAAGCTACTAAGTTAATCTATTCATAATTTATAGCGGACGCTTACAGAAGTGCCTCGCAGTGGCTTTGCTAATACTGCGACTTGTCGATTTGCATTCTACATATTTTAATCACATAAATAGGATACAAAATCCAGAAAGAGCTATTTAATGGCTATCGTTAACATATATGTAGATTATATTATTGAATATTTGTGGTGCTGAATTTATCATCGCTCATTTATATTGATCATACTATTACTGGAAATACCAAGGAATAAGCGATTTAGATGTATACCAGTGACATGAAGTCGTTACCATACCATATATCATTTTGAAGGTAATCTCGCCATAGTAGCTTTTAAAATGACTATTTGTAGTTAGTTTTCGAGAGGCAATGGTCGATAAATAATTAAAATGCTGAGTATCGAAGATGGACTCGTATCCACGCATCTGCGTTCATCAAATTCCACAATTTTGTTGGGTGGAGATTTGATACACTCCTTAAGATGTAGTTCTATATCCTATGGCTTACACATTGACCAGACATAGGAAACCGTCACTCTGGAAAATAATTACTTCAAAGAGAACTCTCAATGTGGATTTCAATTGGTAAGCTATCATCTTCAGGGATTAGTATGATACTCTGAAGATGATAGCTTAGCTAATTAAGTAAGTATTGGGTGTTCTTCTTAAAACAGTGGTTTTTCCAGAGAGACGGTATCCTTCATCTGGTCACCGCGAGAGCTCTGGGACAGCCTCCTGCTGCTTATTCTCTATTTTAATAGCAGTTATTTACAGTGTCCTCTCGTTATTTTGCAGGGGCACAAAGTTTTTCTGATCATGTGATAAATTTTTCATCTCTCTCTCTTTCATTTACAATTACTAGTAAAGTAAACAGTTGAACCAGAGTAACCTTATTTTGATCATCAAGGTCATGGGTCATCATTTGGAGGACTGGTTTACATAAGCTCTCCAAGCTATTCTTTTCCCTGCCAATTTATTCATTCCCTCATCGTTTCCTAATTCAATAATAACTATCATCTGCCTTTCATATTTTAAACAAATTTTTCCAAGACTCATTCCAAAATCGGACTCAGAACTCTCTATCTTTACCATATTGTCACAATGTACGTTCGAAAATTTCTTAATCTTCTTCTTTTTACCTTTATTTTTACCCCATTCTTCCACAGTCTGTTTTCTTCAATCACTATTTGGAGAGCTTCATAAGTAACTCGGCCCGTACAACACTGATTCAGTATAACTTTGGAACAGTCGCTTCTTCAACTTGACCATTCTACTTACAATTTGGTATGAGATTCTCATATTGCCAGTGACATTGCCTTATAGTAAATTCTTTGACTCGAAAGTGCCCACCAAGTAATCTCACCTCAAAATATTCCTCGTTCGCAGAGTATCACCTTGGTTTTATTTATATCTACATGGAGGATATACTTTCTCATTTTCTTAAAGAAAGAAGTCTTTTCTCTTCAGCGAGTGTCTCTTTATCATATCTTATATCCATAGAGAGTTGCTATTTACTCTCGACATTGCGGAACTGTGGCATGCTCGCCGACGCCATGGTCCCGGATTCGATTTCCAGCTAAAAGGGTTTTTCTTGCTTAGAGAAAGGTGGTGGTTCCGCTATAACTTGCGTAATATGACCAAACATCATCACTGTAACGATTCAGTGAATAGATTTTTGTAGGAGCATTGAAAAATCAGTATATAAATTCTGAATATATCAATTGTTAGTCGAGTAGTCCAGCGGTCCTGGTGCATAATCAATTTATGAAGCTACTGTTTACAGAATTTTCTTCGTAATTTATCAACATCTATTTCGCCATTTGCCTACCTCTTGTTCTTCGAGATTACGCTAATTCATCTATAACTTTCCTTGGATTCTATTGTATGTTTTGTAAGAAACATAAGCTCAATTAAGCTATATTTGAAGGCAGAGATCCTACGAACGAGGTGTACATAGGAAAACGAAAAATTAGAGGAATTACCAATGAGTTACTGAGGGAAAAATATGGTAGGAGAAACAGTGCGGTCAAATAGACCGAACTGTTGCATAGAGTTGGGTCTGACAGTACTACTGAAATAAGGTTTGTGGATTTAACGAATAATAGAATTTGTTATTAAGTTTGTGCGTATGAAGTAAAAAAAGTAAAATCTTAGCTCAGCATCCCTTTGAGGGACATGACCTAGCCTGGGGGCAGTTACAGTGGTCAGCGCATTGACTTCGACGCCGCCATATTTAGATTTTCTCGACTCTACCCGCTTCCTCTAGCTACCCATGTTCATCGCGATGATGGGTGAACAATATTGGTCCCCACCCGGAATTGAACCCGGGACTGCTTTGAACGAAGGCGTACGCGTACCCACATACTCGTAGTTATCTGGGGGCGCGTATGGAATAGTACCTGAACAGTAAAGAAGCCTAGACGTCTATGCTTATCAATGGCGATCAAAGAAAATCCTCCATTAGGTACTAGATATAATTTTAATGAGAGACAACGTTGCTGTTTTGAGAAAATATGTGAAGGAAAGCTTGATTAATACCTTTGACGGATTTAATTCCTGTTAACTGGTAATGGATCTGATTTGCACTCTGAAAATTTCTTAGGAGAGTGTTCGATAGAAGAGGATTAACTAGGAAAAGGCTTGCGAGGCTCGTTCAAGAAACGTCTTTCTCAGAGAAATGGTATTTAATGCATTAAATAAATTATATACACCTTGAACGCCTGAGGAAAAAGCTCAAAATGTTGCACATACTCCATTGGCCAATCATCGTACTCATGAATGACTTGCACAATCTAATGATATAGCTAAGTTTAGACCTACGCGTCAGCTACTATTACAACCTGCTGACATCAGATGCTTGGGCGTAATTGCTGGAGTAAACAGTAAAATACACCAAGATTTCATGTGAAAAACATGGGAAAGGGATTCTCTAAGGGCTAATATAAAGGATAGTTTGACTAGAATATAATGAAGAACTTTTTAGATTATGAAAAACTGTTATATGGGATTCCGACGAGGCATATCGAAAATCAGCTTATGATAATCTTAAAATATAATATGAAGTCATGGGAAATGAACTTAAGAACGCTGAGCTGATAGGCCTAAGCTAAGACGGTTGCAGGAGCAGGTTACGTAGCATAACCCAAGAAGGATATGATGATGATAAAGTTATGAGCATAAGAATTAAAATAGCAATATATAGATTGTTGTTTAGAAGATTTGGCTCGTGTTTGAATCGACGATTTCTTCGGTTCCTTCATCGAATCATTAATAATCTTAAGATCTCTATTGAAACATTACAACGGAATTTACAAGGATTTGTGCTAATAAAGTAACTTTCAGTAACAAATCAGAACAAACGGGAAACGTGGCTCCCGCACAGCCAAGTGGGTAGCGCGTTCACCTTTGGGTTTGGTCACTGATGGAAGCCCATACGTGTGAATGAAAAATAGCAATTTTAACAATACTACTACTACTACGAACGGGATATAATCAGTATCAGAAAAGTTAATTAATTTGATTCAGAAAACAATATAAATGGGAAAATGACAAAGATAATGAGTTAAGAAAGTTCTGAGAAGATGGTTATGGAGGAAAGAAAATACAATTTGCAAGGATAGTTCGGAATAACTATATTTATTGATGTGCTAAGTTGAAATTTGGATTTTTGTCATGACCAGATTTTCAAATGCCCATATAAATGTAGGAGAATTCTTTTGCCTGAGATATAGAGAATGAATGGATGAAGAAAGAAGCGTTGTTAGAGAATAGATAATAATCTGTTTCCGATCATTTTTAGGTGAAGTTGAAGACTGTTTTCTTTATTGCTATACTGATGGTGAGCCCTATGATAGTGTGGAAGAACTGCCTATTCATTCAAAGTTTAACAGAAATAAAAAAACTCAAAATAGATCCATCGTCCTTTAATCTAGCAAACATATCACCTTGTCAGTAAGCTCTGTAAATCATTCACCTCAAGCAAGCGTAAGCTAAACTGATGCACGGCGGAGTAAAAGAAAGAACATCCACATGTATAAATGCATCTACATGTAAATGCATCCACTAAACCAGAAAATCAAAATTCGTGACCTAGCTTTCAAAGCTTCAGCTCACTATCAGGCATAAAATAAAAATGTGTACTTTGGCTCATTTTAACAACAGCAAATAACGTACGCTAAAATGAGAAAATAAAAAAATATATAATTTCAGCATGTCTATTATATTAATTAATGCAATGCATCATAATCATGCGTTGTTACATGTTGTGCCTGATGACGAAGCATAAATCTGAAGCCTAGGTCGCGATTTTTGTTTTTTTTATTCAACCGTTGCGTATTAATGATTCTTCTCCTTCATTCCGATGTAATGAACTACTGCTGAGGAATCCGAATTTCAAAACGTTTCATCAAGCAAATAGTAGTACAGAGAATACTTATCGTGATGGTTTTGCCAAACTTCACGGAAAACCACAAAAAAGATGAAATACAACTCTGTAATATCCACTTATTTTTTATAACGACCTGTTTCGGGGTGCTTTGTGCGTACCCTATGTCTGGTAAACCGAAACCGGTTACGAAGAAAATCATATAAAAAATGGCCTTTTTTTTCTGCTTTCTGAGTTGCGTTAATGTTGATTATTTTATCAAAAATTGCAGCATTTAAAATTAAATTCTGTTAATTAATTCTAATATTTCATGGGTTATTGATCTAATTATTTTTTTCGATGATGAATGAAATTTGCTTGACATTCCGTTTTAGCCGTAATTAAGTGAAAACCTGATGGTTTTCAAAGTCATGTGTTGCATCGTAAGATCTACCCTGTTACATTGAACAACTTTGGTGCCTATTTAAGTATACATTATCTTAGTTGCGATAGTTACAGCCGTTATGGGGTGATTTCTCGATCTCTTTCACTTGGTGTCTACCTGTCGGTCGGCTTTGGCACTAACCTTTCTTTGACAATCCGATCCCCAAAGTGATTAAATACCTTTCCACCGGGTAATATCACAGCACATCGCGGCATTATACCTATAGAAATCTCGTAACTTAAGAATCCATTTTTACTGTGAGAGGATATTCCTATTATCGTAGGAATATCGGTTGCTTGCGCCTGATCGTTCTGCAACCCACACATCTCCGGTCGGCGCTTCCCCACATGTGTGTGCGAAACACCGATCTTTTTGCGCCTTCGGACTCCACCCGCGGTCGATAAAAACTGCGTCAATGGAATTCAGTTTTGCGCTTTTTGCGGTATTTGGAAGCTGTTGGTGTCTGCGTTTGACGAAGTTTTAGACAATGTTTTCCGCAGAAAATTCGCGAATCCGCTAACTATTGTTTTGCGAATCATCATTCATGAGACCAATATATTATATTATATAAAAGCTGTGCCCGACGTTACGTTGCTCATCTCAGATTCTGCAGTAATTTATTGCTATTTTAACAATGAGAAATGGAGCTAATATAGTAACTGCTGTGAGTTTACTTCTGTTAGTAATCGCTCGCTAGGAAATACATTCCGACTGTCTACCTGGAATAGCTCAATCATACAATTCCCAGATTTAAGAATTAATAATGAAATAAATTTACATTCATTTTGGTATTACAGTTAGAGCCATGAGATACTTTCCGTCTTATATATANGGCGCATGCGCTGATCTTGCAACAGTGATGGCGGCGGGCGGATCCTCAGATCCATGCATCCTTCATACCCTTGAGGGAAGCAGTGCGTCGTAGCTATTTCCAAATATAAGGGCGTCTACGCAGCCGCATAAGGGCTTTTTAGGGTTTTTGGCGCGCCATTATGAAATACTTTTCCGCGTCCGATTTTTATTACTTAGCTATATTGGAACCAAATTATGCAATGATAGGATAAAAATGTATAATTCCTTGAAGATAGTAGAGAATCAATGGAGATGATAGCAAAAATAGTGATGCCTGTTAAGATATCAGCATGGGTATATTATTACAAAACACGATTTTTATCTTAATCTGGTTTGGTTCCATGAAAGATATTTAGAATCGAGTCATCTGCTATGAATGCTGTTTCTTAAATTCTATCAGAATGGCCGAAATATTTTGTAAGCAATTTAGAAATTTTCTCCGATGCCTATGCGGAGAAAATCTTTCTAACCTTTGAAACAGTAACGCTTCTTAAATTTTATCTATTCGTCTATTCGTTAAACATAATGATTCCTCAAAGTCTGTCGATAAAAAATTCCTGTGAAACATTGACAAAATCCTGAGATTAATAAGATATAGCCAACGGGAATAATAGTATGGCGTTTCAATGTTTACATAAATAAATTTGTGTTTTTATAAAGAACAAAATTTGACATAACAATTAAGTTTCCTTGGTGCTTTGGTTTGCGCTAATTTGATGTAGTAAAAGAAACTTATTTTAAAGCATCTACCCGCTCAGTTCAGAATTTTTGATTCGAGTATAACCTTCCCTATGCTTTTCAAGGATATCTAAGAGATATATTTGTAATTTAGGGAGAGACAATTTTAAAATGACTATTTTATATTCTGGACACTATCAATATCTTCAATGAGTTAGAGGAGTACCTTGTTTTGAAATGTGTCGTCATGCTCCTGAATATGTCATTCACCCAGTTGCAGTATTTAATCATTGCGGAAGCCACGCTAGAAACAATTTTCCTTTTAATGGGCACCATTGGATTAATTTGCTGAATGAAAAATCGAGCACTCTCTGAAAGAAGTTTTCAATTGCAACCTGTTTCGAGATGAGCAGTCATAATCAGGTGGCCAGACAAGGACCTGAGGATGACACTTTTGGTCGAAACCGGTTGGAACTGAAGAAATTATTTGGGAGTCGCTGTGCTTTTACCGGGAGATTCAGCGAGTCGCGAAAACTACCGAAGCTTACAGGCCACAATTGAAGCATGCTTTTGTTTCTGTTTGGACCGTAATGCGTCTTCATCATTCACATATACGTATTGGGATATTGGGACTTCCTGCTACCGTATTTCGATTATTGGAATAATTTTTTCAAATTTTTATCTACAAAAAATTAAAAAACATGTTTTATTTACTTTACTAGTAAACGCCCCCGTCAAGCATGACGGAACTTAATTTAGTTTAAAAATATATCTAATATTGTATAGATATGGTCCTCCTAAGCTAGAAACAGTCCGTCGTAAGATCATAATAACTCAATATATTTCTTACCATCATTTATAATATTTATTCTACTGTTTTCAAGTCATGAAAGCCTACTTTACGTAAATTTCTTATAAAAATTATAAGAACTGATTATCCCCGTGCACTTATATGGGATAATTCATGAAATCAACATTCAACAATGGCCTTAGTCGTCAAAGGGATGGGTTGTTTATTTCCCAAATATTTTACGAAATTTCCGTGTGTTTTATCAAAATCCTCGAAAGTTCGGATCTATATCAATATTTCACGACTAAAATAAGAATCTATGATCATTTTCCTTTCTTTTGACACTTCTCTTGATTTCGTAGGACCATTGTTTCTAATTTAATTTTGTAAAAGAAACAACCTCTGCAGGTAATGAAAACCTATTTTACGTACATTTCTTATGGAAAAGTATACTAACCGATTATACCCGTGCATTTATATGGGAAAACTCGTGAAATCAATGTTCAGCAATTGCCTTGGTCGTCAAAGGGATGGGTTGTTTATTTCCCAAAAAATTTACCATTTTTTCGTGTATTTTATCAAAGTTCTCGCAATTTCGAATTTATATGAATGATTCACGACTAAAAAAAGATTCTATAATTATTTTTCTTTCTTGTGACACTTGTCTCAATGTCGTAGGACAATTGTTTCTAATATAATTCAGTAAAAGAAACAACCTCTGCAGGTAACGAAAACCTATTTTACGTACATTTCTTATGGAAAAGTATACTAACCGATTATCCCCGTGCATTTATATGGGAAAACTCGTGAAATCAATGTTCAGCAATTGCCTTGGTCGTCAAAGGGATGGGTTGTTTATTTCCCAAAAAATTTACCATTTTTTCGTGTATTTTATCAAAGTTCTCGCAATTTCGAATTTATATGAATGATTCACGACTAAAAAAAGATTCTATAATTATTTTTCTTTCTTGTGACACTTGTCTCAAATTCCTAAGTCCATTGCTTCTAATTTAATTTTGAAAAAGGAAAAACCTCTGCTAGGCATGGAAACGTAATTTACGTACATCTCTTATGGAAACGTATTATGGGCTCCTGGGTTCGAACCCTGGCCTTTACAGAGATGAGAATAGTTTTCCTGGGGGTTTCAGCATCGTAGAAACACAATGCAGTTTGTTTTAGATCTCTAAGTCAAGCCGCTCCTGAGATAAATAGGGGACGGACAGACGGACAGACATTTGCTTTATATATATATATATATATATATATGATTGTCAGCCTTGTCCATGGTTTTAGATCTCATAAAAGATGTTGCGTTATGAATTTTACTAATCAATGGAGTTCATCTTGGCCATTCCTTATGGAACTCGGTGAAAGTGTTATCATAGGGTTATTGTAACAGAGTCACAAGCACCATAAAGCCATCAAAAGTTGATAGAGAAACCCAATGCGCATTTCGCTGCCGAGAGCAGCATCCTCAAGGGTAGAAGCGTGACTGAATGTGAGGACTAGAATAGAGTAGGTGTGTGTAGAAAACAAACGAGTATCACTCGGCGAGATCTAGCAGGCTGAACAAAGTTCTGTCAAAGTCTAGTTCGTCGTTCATATTATTATTACGATTTTTGTAAATGTGTAATTTTTCCTAAGCATCTAAACCATAATTAACGTTGTGAACCAAAGTTTTGGTTTGTCATGACGGAACTGATATTAAATTGGGTTGTCCGCAATGATTTAATACATAGTACATTCATTCTATGATTTTTTATAGGAGTGAATCTTAATAAAGTTTGAAGTGAGAATCATTGACAAATCTCCTAAAACATCTCCGAAGGAGTAGTAGTATTTTTAAAAGCGCTTTGACATCAAAGGTGATTTTGCACATATCCCCCCCCCCTCCGGGAATAGAACCCAGGGCCGCTTTCACCAAATGTGAAATCGTTACTCACTTGACTACCCGGGAGCTCAATCTCCCAAAGTCTCAAAAAATTTTATTTTTCTCCTCCAGCACTGAATTGTGAATTAATAGGCCTTAATTTACGGTTAGAAAAAGTGTAAAATGCCAACACCGGCGTCAGAGATGTGCAGATGACAATTCCTTGAAGATAGTAGAGAATCAATGGAGATGATAGCAAAAATAGTGATGCCTGTTAAGATATCAGCATGGAAATTGGATTGGATGATCTTTCCCTACACAATAAGCCACCAGAAATTAATAAAGGAAATGCGGTGTACTAGGTAAAATGAGGAGTGAGGTATATTCCTCGCTGACCTGTTTTTCTGGAATTCTGTCTGAGGAAAAAGATCAATTTAGAGCAGCTTTTTATGAATATGAATTATCATATTAAACAATAAAGATTTAATGTAAAGAACGCCATTATTTAGCATCACTCCTTAGTTTTCATATGAATAGTACACCAAGAGTGAGATTTAGACCAAGGTAAATGTAAGGTACATTTCCTCGATGCTGTGCCAAAATAAAAATGAATTATATTTCATTCATGAAGATACTGTAGCAGGAAATTTTTATATAATGTCAGTTATCATTTGATGTTTCCTCGGAATTGCTTGTGGTTGAAAAAATTTATTCGAAAAAAAATCATTCACTCTTCTCAATTGCAGATCGACATTCTCAAATGTATTTCAATATATTTATTTTATTCCGATGCTACTTTACTCTCTTCCGATTTCCTGATTGCTATGGTTTTGCCTGGATGAAATTGTCCTTCATGATACTATAAATAATATATAATAGTGAAAGTATTTCCTGCCTGCTGTAAATTGCGCTTATTTCAGAAGATGGTTAAATATGCAAGGAAAAGGTAATCTTAAAATAATCTTTACTATAACTGCTATAATAAATAGTCACGTACTAACAGTAGCCGATTCCTTTCGGACCTTCCTTTCCATTCTATTTGATACCATAGATAAGGGATGACCTTGCTAATGAGTATTTTTATTTATTATAGGACTTAAATATATTAATTTATTTAAGGATGCTCACATGTGTACGCGTGCACCGAAAATTTAGTAATAACCATTAGACAATTACCGTTGCCCATTCTTGCTTACTGCTTAAAAAAGCGATCTACATTTAGTAAAGTTTAAGTGCATTTCATGATTAGGTAATATAAAGAAATATCTATTCAGCTGACAAGTATGATTCTGTTTTCAATTGTCTTTGTCAGTAGAGGTCTGTAGTATTATGAGAAAGCGAAGGAATACATTCGAATTCAAGAAATATGTACGTGATATGGACGGCGGCAATTTGAAATTGGTTAGTTTTAACAAGACTTTGACGTATTATGTCCAAATGTTCATGAATTCAATTCGTAAACAATTTTTCGACTAAATTGAAGATAGGAATTATGGAAAGGGGAATTTCTTTGCATGATGAAGTCATTCAACTAATCCCACAGGAATAACAAGTGTGAAAAATAGCGACATGACTGGGATTCGAACCTAGGTCTCCAACTTTCCGGGCAGGTATTCTAACCACTGAACTACCATGCCGCGCATCTTCCACACTGTTAAGGGAATGCTTTCACTTGTGAATTGGTTGCCTCAGTGAGGACCTCGGGCGGCAGTTCGTGCCACTAAGTTGGAGGCTGTCCGCCTTGCTCACAAAGCATTCGCTATTTTTCACACTTGTTATTCCTGTAAATTGAAGATAAGTGGAGATAAGATTAAAAATCAGCCTCTTATACGCAGGTTTTCAGTATCTTCACTGGAAAGCAATGCAGTAAGTTGTAAAGCAGGCGACATTGAGATTTAGATTGTAAGTCAAAATTTATACGTATATTAATACTGAAATATATTAATGATGATTATACACGGTCATACATCTAAACTTTTGGTTGACATTATTAAGTTCTCAAGTCTCTCAATTATACAGGTTGTCCGTCTTATCCTTATATTTCACCTTTTACTTTACCATTTCCCATATTTCGGAATTTTTTCGATTAGTAGATTCTCTTCCCTAATCTGTGAGTGTGATACTATGAGTCGTATAATATATTTCCGTAGCCTCGCGTATTTAATAATGCAATTTAAGCAGCCATTTTTCGTGAAATATTTTTAAAGATTTTCCTTATTGTAAGTTTAATATTTCTCTGTGATTTTGTGTCACAGTTTCCATATCATAACTCATACCTCCATCAGTTAACAAATTCTTCTCGAAAGTCTAGCCCAGGAGTTCGCAAAGTGCTACCACATAGACCCCCAAGGGTCAATATGATGCTGGTTGGATGTAAGGATTCATATAAAGGCCAACTGTAAAAATGATCAAAATTNACACTTAGGGCTGAACACCAAAGTTGGTATGTTCTCTAATACTACGACGAGAATCAAATAGCCGATGCTGCAAAGCTAGAAAGCCATCCGTAGCTTAGGTGAACTTGCATCTATTAAAGATTCAGCTATGAACGGCGCAATACAAACTATTGATACGCGTCTGCCCAGTTTCGTCACAAAGTACACCTGGTTCAATTTCGCAACCAAGTACGGCACATCGTAGCCATGGCTGCGTTTGTGGAAATATTTATGTATCGCTCTATTATATTTTTCTCATAGGGAAGCATAAATATAGTATTGGGAATAATTTTATGAGATTTATCTAATAGAAAAACCACGAGCAGTAAAATTTTTTAAAACCATATGGGCGTTCATTAGCTTTTATTGTTATAATTACGTAGAAGTAAAGTAGAGGGGTTCGACGAAGGAAATACTTATCAAAAAATACTTATGGAGGTTGATAATCAAAACAGCTTGCAGACCCTCAGTTTAGATGATAAAATTAGTGAATTATTTTACTCAATCGAATCAACGGTTGTTTCAGAGTTGTTATAAAGCCAGCGATATGGAGGTTGCGCGTAAATCCTTTTTGAGTGCCCCGCGTAATTGTAACGCGTCGGGCGCATGCGCTGATCTTGCAACAGTGATGGCGGCGGGCGGATCCTCAGATCCATGCATCCTTCATACCCTTGAGGGAAGCAGTGCGTCGTAGCTATTTCCAAATATAAGGGCGTCTACGCAGCCGCATAAGGGCTTTTTAGGGTTTTTGGCGCGCCATTATGAAATACTTTTCCGCGTCCGATTTTTATTACTTAGCTATATTGGAACCAAATTATGCAATGATAGGATAAAAATGTGTTTTGTCTCTTACTTTTGTATTTCTGTATATTTTACACAATATTGGAAATACAATTTCCAGTACTCTGTAAAATATTTCGATAAAATGAACCTCCACCAAGCGTTCTTAAGATAGCCGTAGATTTCCGTATTTAAATTATGTAATTTGAGATAGTTAGCATTCCCTGGATTCTAAAAGAATTATTTTATCCCACGCATATCTTATCTCATAGTGTTTCATAGCTTTGATCATATCATAATCTCCATTATGTTTACAAAACGTTTAGGAACTTTCATTTTCACATTACTACGCAACCGCTTTGCTAAGAACTTATACTTTTTTCTTGTACATATCTCGACCCACAACGGATTCATGACAGAACTTTTACTACACCACAAAATAAACATACAACATGACCCAGGTTTCGTAGTCGCGCTACATCACCAGGTGGCATTTAAGACAAAACACCAAAAATGTTTACAGGAAACAAACCAATGAAATCTGTGAAAGTAAGAAGGTGAAAGAGGAAACCCAATGGGAAAGGGGGAGGTATTTATTGTGTGGTGTAGTAAAAGTTCTGGCAGGAATCCCTTTTGTGTGAATGAATTCCGCGAAGTGAATCCTGAGTCTATATTGTTTATATCTGGACTCATTAATCTCTGTGGAAAGCATCACTCTAACTTGTATCACCCAATAAAGTCAAGCTTGATTTTTGTAAATAATGCATCTATGTTAGTTTTATTCGGAATTAAGGCAGTATAATGCAACGTGTTCTCCTAACCTATAATCCACTACGTTATAATTATTCGACAACAATTGATATTGTTGATGAAGCTTTTCTAAAATCATACATTTGTAATGTTTGTTGACTTTCTGCGATTCAATAGTATGACTTTCTTTGGCTATAAAAACACAATATCCCAGAGCAAAAGTGGTAGTACTTTGTAGAGGTATTCTCCGTCGAGCAGTATTGATTACCAAATCATCGTAATTTACTCATTGTCTCTCCTATTATTATAATACATTTTTCCCACTGTAATACTCTTTATTCTCTTAAAAGATAAGAAGAGATTATAGAGAAAAGAATAAAGAGTTTTGACTTGAAATCCAGACCAGACATGCGTTAATAGACTCTTACATACCACAAGTAGTATAATTTAACCGTAGATGAAATTCAGAAGATATCAGTATAAAAATTCTCTCTGATTCTTTTTAATTGATGTATCGCACTTAGGGGGATAAAATTGATAAGAGACCCAGGGAATTTGACATTAGTATTTCTCCTCGTCAAATGAAAACATACAAACGAATACATCAGTTGCACGAAATTTGCAGCGGATCCACTCTCACCGACTACAGCTTTTCCTAAATGCACGATCATCCATTACTTAGTGGATATTGAATTCAAGGAAGTGTTTAAAATTTAGGAAAAGATTGATTTACCAGTTTTGTGGATATTCAATCTCCGCAGCAGTTTTGGATTCTTTTTATCTAACCATACTTCGAGTGGTATATATCTGTCTTTACTTTTGTCATAATTAGGAGCGACTTTATACAAGTTGTTAAAGTCGTCAAGATTCCAAGAAAAATTAGGGAAATGTGTGCTGTGAAAAGGCCTAACTTACTTGATTCTTTTTTACTTCTCCCACCGGATAAAACTATTTCGTCGAGTATCGTTGAATGCTCCGGAGTCACATCCTATAGTATTATTCTTTCGTAAAGTCATATTGGGTATCATTTTAATCTTATGTTTAGCTGAAAAACTAATCTTGGGTCCTACCTTTTGATGTTTACCTTATTTCCACAAGCGAGTATATAAGACACAATTTTCATCAAAGATTTACATGAAAAATTTGTGGTCTCAAAAAAGGAAGTCTTACACAACTGTAGTAGATAGTATTATTTGCTTTTTCCGTCTTTTCACTCTTGTTCTTTCCGCACTCGTAGTTCTTTATTGAGGATTTGCGGCGCATCAGCTGCAACGGAGGTCTTTGCTAATAGTTGTTACGTTTGTTTTCTACTTTTCCCTATTGCGTTCACCCTAATTGTTTTCTTTCATTCACATTTCGCCGTTATCAAGAAAATTTATTTTCTAAATCTCGGGTCCTAAAAATCAAGATGCGTGAAATATATGGGAAAATATGGTATACACATACTGCCATACACTTAGGGCTGAACACCAAAGTTGGTATGTTCTCTAATACTACGACGAGAATCAAATAGCCGATGCTGCAAAGCTAGAAAGCCATCCGTAGCTTAGGTGAACTTGCATCTATTAAAGATTCAGCTATGAACGGCGCAATACAAACTAATGATACACGTCTGCCCAGTTTCGTCACAAAGTACACCTGGTTCAATTTCGCAACCAAGTACGGCACATCGTAGCCATGGCTGCGTTTGTGGAGCTAGACTCCGTGTTGTCAACTTAGGGGCCGTGTCTTCACTCATTCACAACGTTCTGCAGCGTTCATCTATGGGCTGCAATCGTACCACAGTTCACCCGATGGAGCTTGCTTATCCCTGTAAGTTTGATTCAATCGATTAACCCTGATGATTGTTTAATTGAACTTTCGGAGTTGCGCCCTTTCTATTCCGAGCCAAGTTAAATATTGAGGAGAAGAGGTATTTTGCAGAACTTTCCTTAAGGATAAATATTGGCTGATAATGAACTTTATAAATAAAGAGGGGGATAATTCATAGATATTATACTGCTAAATATTGTATGCGTGTTGAGAACAATACACTTCGAAAGCTAAGATAAATATACTTCTTCGGTGTTCGCTTGAAGGAAAAGATTACGGGAAAGTGTACGCATTATGTGTTAAAGAATTCTGAAACAATGCGATAACCTCATAACAAATAATTTTTACAACGATGTGCAGTAGCCCGTTGGGCAGGGCCTGCTCGATCTCCGGGTCACGCGCCTCCAAGCACCCCGCATTTTGAAGAACATCGATGATCTTTCGAAGAATAAATATAACGTTTTAATCCTACAGAGATCTATGCATTAATAACGACACACTTTCGTGGTATCTGTTAGTCATCGTTCAATAGAAAAGCAGCGAAATAAATAAAAGAAATTTAGAATTGCAGGCATTTCTTTTTATTTGAAATATGTACATGGAATGAAATATATTACATGTTTTCCCCTTGGAACCAAAATGCGATCGCCATAGAATGTACAAAGTGTAATGTACATAGATTCTTATTCCATCATCTCATTTCATTCTTCAGTGCTGCAGCGTAGCTAATTTTCCGTAGGCTCCCTGTATCCAACCGCATTATACACCTGGCATTACATCTCACCTCTGAAATTAAATTTTGGGGCCCCGTAAGCCATTCGGCCAGACATAGCCAGTTATAAAATCCCTGAGCCATCATGTGTGATTCGTAATGATCGCCTGAAAATACCATGATTCCGCAGTGACTGGAAATTTGGTATAGTGTAACTCCGTACTTATGTTGGGAAATAAATATCCTGATCTAAGAAAGTTCGCGTGGCAACATTTCCATCATGAGTGAAGTGCAGAAGTAATCCGTATGCCGCTGCGGCGCCACTTACGCTCACCATAGTTTTCTTTTACGTCCATGATCCTCTATGAATGGCGGCAAATTTAATTCCCGGGAATACTTGAGCATAAGAAGAACTTTAAATTCGCTTACCCTCTGAGGAGGTAGCTCCGCAGCGGCATTTGGGAAACTTAAGCATCTCGCCGTAAATTTCTTGCGTGAAAGTATTTCGAATTAATCAAATATAAGCAAAAAAGCTACGAAATGTTAAGATCTGAGTTACTCTTAACATTCATGTGTTTTAATTTTGTGCCGGTCACGAGTGTTTATTACCTGAAGCTCGTATTCCAAGAAACTACCAAAAGAAACACTTGATAGGTCTTTAAATATAGTTTACCAATGATAAATAATAATAGATAATGTAAAGTAGCTGCGTTATTAAATTACATTGACGAAATTCGTGCTACTTTTCTTACGTGAGTAAGGAGCATTGAGGGGGAGGTTGACGAGGATCTTTCCTTTCCACTGGTAATCATACTCCTCGATCGCAGGATATGTATCTTGGAAAGAATTTCCTAGCAATATTACTAGGAAGAGATTAATATGCTCTAAGTGCTCTCCAACATTTTTTCTACAACGACACACTTACGTATTGACTCAAACTTCGTGACTCACTCACTTTGAAATTGAAAAAGAAGAAACGGAAATTGTGAAATAGGATATTTCAAATCTTTCATTACGAACTCTTACGAAACCAATCATTTTCTTGCTAGACATATACATTTACATTCACATATGTGCCCTGCAAACCGCCTTTCGGCGTGTGGCAGGGCATGCACTATGATTCTACTTCTCTAATCGATTAATTTCGTGTATCGTCCGCGGAAAAAATGAATTTTTTAATCGGTTGTTCTAGCGTGTATCTCTTTAGTTTTCCTCTCAGGATCAGAACGGCCTATGTAACAGGAAGGACGCATAATATCGGCTACATCTTCTACGAAAGTACCTTCTCTGAACTTATTTAGTACATTTATTCTTTATTTAAATCTTCCATCTTCTAGAGATTCCCACCCTGCGTCCTGAAGCACTTGAGTAACGCTCACTGATTTGTCGTAACATTTTTTTACGAAACGTATCGCCTTTCGCTGTACTTTTTCTAATTCCCCAATTACAAAACTTTTCTGCAGGATCCCATGCACTACACGAATATTCCAGGTAGGCCTGACCAACGTAACGTAACATCGCTCACGGACTTTTTCTTCGCTCCTACAGACTTTCTCGTAACGAATCCGAGTTTCTTAAGGGCTTATCCACATATAATACGAATGTGGGTACACCATGTTAAGTTATTTATGAGGGTTACTCCAAGATATTTCACCGATTCTACTTTTGAAAAAGTTTTCCCTCGGAGGCTGTACGAATAATTATTGGCATTATGAAGACAAAGCTTATACACAATGCAGATTTTGTGTATGTTAATCAAGGATGTTACGCGGCACACCAAGGGCTTTCTCGCGGTACACCTGTATGCAGCGACACACCTGCTGAGAGGCACTGCTGTAGGAAATGAATTTGTGTTAGCATTAGTTTCAGAGAATGAATTCAAGACGGATGAGCGCGTGGGAAAGAAAAATGATGAATAAGCCGCAGTAAGGCACGATATTCTAATGAGTAGTTAATACAGAACTTAGCTAATCTTCACTTTAACACTATAAGCCCATTATAGTATCGAGCCTTAAGTAATGATTAATTAAACTCCATGCTAACTATGCATTATAATACCGGGCCTAAGTGCAATAACTCTAGGTATTCTAGTATAATTTAATATAGTTATCAACTCTTTGTCAGAGATATCGCATGAGTAAGATAGCAAGTTGGGATAATTCTTTAGTGAAAAATTGATGCTAAAACTGCGTTCGACTTATTTTTACCATTTTGTCTTTTGTTTTCATATAGCGAGGATAGTTTTTATAGTTTCTCAGCATACAATTTTCTCTCAATTCTTGTAAAAAACCTTACAATACTGTTTCTTATGTAAAGGCCCGAAAAGGAGAAACTTAAAACTTCTCCAGGGCCTGCTTTGTAATTGCAGCCTCCCTGAGCCAAGAAATGTTCGATAAAGATTACCTATTGAATTTTTAAAGTGGTATTTTCCATTTCTATAGGCATCTAAAATAAGGTGTTTACGATATTAAATATGGCACCTTATTTTGTTTGGTAGCACCAAATTCGAAGCTACAAAATATTTCACTTGGTATTTTATAATTCTCAATCGCGAATTCTCATGAAGATTTCAAATTTAAATTCAAATAGGTAAAAAATATGAAGACAGTATTGCTACTGGTTATTTGCATTTTTTATGCATGTTTAAATACTTGAAACAATATATAAAAAGTAGTTAATGTTCGAGTTATAATTTGCGATGTCTCGCATTTTAAAGGGGCGTACAAATTTTGGGAAAGAAAAATAAATAAGCATTACGTAACTATTTAAAAAATGTTCCGCGAGATAGCTCAATTGATTAGAGCACCTACCCGGAGAACCATGTTTCGATTCCCGGTTTCGACTTTTTTCTTTCGTTTTTTTCCTTAATATGCATTTTCCATTTTTGGAGGAATCCTGAATAACATGTTTTAAACAAACATCGATGTCCTATTGAATGTTGCACCGGAGCTACTGCCTTACTGGGCTTTCTGTATATATGTCTGACCACAATCATCACTGATTTCTGCAAAATTATACCATCGTTAGGAACAAGAATCAGTTCCACCTAAAGATCATCAATGGAATTCTCAATTTAGGTTTATTTCAGTTTTATCTTTTCGAATCTTCAAACCAGGGTTTCCCTAATTACGCCAAGCATTCAATTCTGCGAATGGTAATTTTTATTAACATCAAGTATACACTGTATGTTACACCCGGAAAATGTTACTGACGAAATCTTTATTATTCATTATTGTTTATTGTCCTGCACTTAACGTTTACACTTTAACATCTTATTGACAATAAATTGATTCTTTATTAATTTTTTAAACATGCTAAAATAATAATTACTTTAGACGCGGCTCTGGTAGATTTTCTCTCCAGTTCTATGACCGACTTCTCAAAAAGTTTGGAAACCCATGCAGTAAAACTCCACCAACTCCAAAACACCAATTCTTAGCGATCAATCTTACTATTCTAAATTATATCTTATGCAACCCACTTCACCCTACAGCTTTTCTGTTTTCCTTCTAACCTTCTCTATTGTGGACAGGGGTGGATCAGGTAATGAAAGGCCCGAAGCGCAAATATCTCATATGAACTCCCATTAGGAATCATCAGAGTATAGATAAATACGTAAAAATATAATGTAGAATTGCTACAGTAGAAGTATAAAGTTCTTTTCTTTAAATATGATACCAATTCGTGAACCGCTCTGTCCCTAGATTAAAATTTGAAAGTGTATGCTCTTGAGAGTTCCTAAGAACCTAAGGAATCCTAAGTTCATAAGATCATTCTTTTGTTTTTTGAAGTCTTTTGAAGTCCCATTTGGGTAACGCCTCTACCTACATCTATCGCCAAGTGCGCTTAATTTTAAATCCGCCCACGCATAATGTGGATGGTTTTTCAATTATTAGCTTTTCTTTATGAACGATCAATCAATTCGGACATTTACTGTCCATTTCCCTTTTAACGTTTTTTTGACTGGCTACATTAATAATTATAGCGCCTGAACCGAAACTGGTCTTCTTTCCATTTTTAGCTAAACTCATATGATTAGGTGCAGTATTTAACCTCTAATTTTCAGTGCTTTAGGATGGAAAAACAGCTCCCTAAATCCCTTGTATCCCTATCCCCTAAATCAAGATCTTCACATCTCTGTAAAAATTCTACAGTCTTTCCAAAAATACTTCTTTCCTACAAGCGTGATAAACAGTATGGTTTTATCAATATAAAGATCTTAAGCTTTAGTTTTATCAAAACGGTATTAAGGAATTATAATGTTCTATAGCATCATACTTATTTCGTACACTCTTATGTCGAACTAGTTGCATCTTTTTCGTTATACGGTGATAAATGCAAGAGCTGTAGGCGGGTTTTGGGGGGCGTTATTGTCACTAAAAATTACAATTTTGATTTTTCATTTCAGAGAAATAATTTTAATCTGCTAACCAGATTTACCGTTACAATTCCATCATCGGACATACATTAGTCCAATTAAATATCGAGTATACATTTTCTTGTGAAATTTCTACCATTAGCAATCGCTTATACAAATTCGTTTTATTACTCTTTTCAAATTTTAGCCTTCAGGTAGGCATTGGACTCCGTACAAAAACGCAAAATAAAAAAATAAACAGCAAGATACGGTGCATATTATGTCAACAAACATTACGGGGTTGCGTATATAAGAATATTCTAATTGGATTAATAATCCGGAGATTGATTCGTAGTGTCTCTCCAATCTGTCTCGTTCACAGCCATTCCCTTCATTCCTAACTATAACACAAACTATTACTTCTCTCATTACCTAATGCATCTTATATTTGTATAGAATTCACCCCTTCCTCTATCGCTTCCAATACCATCCGGTGGACTGCTACGCCTCAAGGCGTACTTAATCAATCTCCTTTGTCTTTTCCAAAATTTTTCAGAATTCTTTCTTCGTTCTCTCATCGAAGACCTTCCTAATGTACACTATCTGTCCATTTTATCTCCTCCTTTTGAACCGCATCTACGTTACTTCTCATATTCTTTTCTTTGCTGTTTTTATGCTCCATGCTCCACTCTCGTTCAATATCACACTCATGGGCTTTGTGAAAAATTATTTTATGTCCAAGGTTGGAATATAAATTACTATAAATTTCTCCTTCAAAATATTTGGGATTTTTGAAAGTTTAGGGGTTTATTTAATTATTTTTACAGATATGTATTTCTCGAAAATAAATACGATTTTTACAATTAATACATTTTTAAGACAATATCGTACTGAGGATATTTGTTAGGGATATTGATAATTAGGGGATACTGTGAAAGATTATTACTACAAAAGATTGTATAGAAAGGGAAAATAATGGAAATAAACAATGCACATGCCTCTGGGAACCGTGTCTCCGGTCTCGCTTGACTATACAGTTACTTTTTGTCCTTTGTGAAAGTAGAGAATTGTCCTTTTTCATCCTGTTATACCCAGCACACGACAAAAGGCAGCACGGCTTGCATGGTACTAATGTGGATGAATTTAGTTTCAATATATTTATTTTTCATGCAGCCATTTATACTGCGTATCAGATAAGTGTTACAGTTACAGATAGTAGTTTTTGGGAGTTATATTTTATATTTAGCATTGATAATAAATATCATATTCATTAATGTAGTACTGTTAACTAAAAAACTCCTGTTACTTATTTAAAAGTAAAAGGAGCCATTGTCGATGATCTAATAGCTTCAACAAATGATCAGGGGATAAGGTGCTAGTTATTGTATTTATTTAAAGTAGTATCAAAAAAACTTATTGAGCAAGAAATTACTGAGAGATACTGCGTACGGAGATAAACAATCATACGAATAGGTCATTTGAGAAGGTATTATCGTACAGGTGACTAAGGAAAAATTACGAGAGAATCTGGGAGCAATACGAGATGAGGAAATATTTCGGAAAATAGTTCATCTCAATGTGATGAATGAGAGTTATAAGGATTCTAAGAAGGGGCGGTTAATGGGAAATCGGATAGCTGAGTGGGCAGCGCGGAGTGGGTAGTGGGAGTGAGTCCGCCACTAGTGGTAGCGGTCCTAGGTTCGATTCCCGGTCTAAGTCCATATACGAGAAATTACCTCAGCTATCGAAGCACTTTTAACAATACTACTTCTACAACGATGGTGATCTCAGCATAACTTATAATCATTGGCCTTAAGATAGATTGATGCGGAATCAACGATGAAATGTTTTCTTATGCAGGTCTGACACGTTTTGTAGTCTTTTTTTATCTTCGGATATTTGTAACTCAGTAATTGTTTACGCTCATGACTCTGACTTCCTACATTTATTTTTTTATTGGCGTCTCAGGAAGAATATCTTGCTCGTTATCTAAACTTTTTTTTAACTCTTACTCATTTTAAGAGACCTACCAAATTTTCTGGCTATATTTGTAAGGATTCCTGTGTTATGAGGGTGGGCGTTGGTAAACAGTCTCATATGAAGTATTGTTAATAGCTTTTACTAATCATCGACTTCATTAAATTTTAATGTAAAAACCATCTCTGGCCACTTTCAAAGGGTTTGTGGTTTTTTCATGCAGCATTTCATGAACCACTTTGTGGTTTCGAGCCATAAATCTAACGTTGTGAAGTCAGTATGCTAAACCCAACTCTATGAACGCTCATATTAATTTTTTTTGTTACCGTAATATATATTTATCGTATGAGTTCATACTTCCCTCCAAATTTGATTGCTTCTATAAATCACAGACATATGATAGTTTAAATAAAGTCAGTATGTTAACTATCTATATACATTTGTTTAGGAAAATAGGTTAAAATTAATTTTTTCTTAAATATGAAGACGATTATCATTATAAATTAGGTGAAAGCGGTCATTTTATATAAACAAAAGTGAATTCTTTTCAAAGTGTTTCAATTCAAGCTTTTATGGAATTCCATATAGCTAAGAATTCATTCATAGCTGTATGAGATATGAAAGCCTCTTAAATGAAATCTATCCTTCATATCTTGATACAAATGGGTTTGTTGATATAATTTTCCAGCAATAAAGTAAACAGTAAAACGGACAGTACTAATTGAGTATTTTTTTTCATATTTCCCTGAAAACTCTCACAAATTGTCTAAGAATAGGACTCCTTTCCATGACTTTTTAGATGAAAATAAGATCCGTTTTCAGTTTAAGCTTTTTTGTTCATTTTCTTAATTCTTTCAGTACTTAGTAGGTACGCATTAGATACTTATGCGTAACTTTGTGGAAAGCCATGGTAGTTGAAGAAAGAAGAGAAAAACTTTGTTGATTTTCTACAGTATATTTAAAAAACACGACCGATTTCGCTACCGAAGTAACATCATCAGGTGGTAGTACCTGATGATGCTACTTCGGTAGCGAAACCGGTCGTGTGTTTTAAATATACTCTGAAAAATCAACAAAGTCTTTCTCTTCTTTATTTAGATACTTATGTAAGCCGAAGTATGTGCTTTTGTTGCTGAAAGCCCTTCTGTAATTCTACTGTATGAAATATCAGGAATGTCAATGAAGATCACAGATTCTTATTCTTTTACAGAACTGAATTATCAGAGAACAATTCCTTTTACAGTTTTCTCACCAACAGAAGTATTTCAAGCTAGAGGAAAATTTTCTGTAGTGAGGGCACAACACTTATAATGGCTCAGTTTTATGAAACTTAGATTTCTGGATTCTTGCTTTACTTTCAATTTTCTTTTATTACAACTCGATGAAAATAAATACGCCCATATTCATCGACAATCATCTTAATTTTTGAGTGAGCAATTTAAATGCGTAGGAAACCTGCTATGTGGAAGAGCAGACGTTGTAAAGACATTTTGCTTGTAATCAATAATTCTATTCCTGTCCTTAGAGAAATTCACTTATTACTCCGATTTTTATTTCGAATTGTCTGGTATCTCTAATAATAATGTGGAAAGTACAAGTTGTTGTTATTATTTTATTTTAAATTAAATTAAATTATATATTCCATGGTTACTGTGCTATGCCATTTTCGAATATTCATTCGTAAAGTTTAATTCTTGCATCTATTAGTATTGGCAAATTTTGATGTGTTACATATGATAGTATATGCTGTCAGGATCATCATCATTTTCATTTGGAGACCAAATTTGTGCCCAAGTTAAACTTTTTTAGCACTGCCCTGATTTCAATAGCGTACATCACACCAAATGCAAATTGTCATGCAGATAAATACCCATATATACATTAAGAATCCCCTCTCTCTGATTGACTGATGACTCATAACGTTAATGCATTTTCTCTCATGGCCTTCTCAAAAGAGTATGATGTTTAGTCGAAGTTATCTTCATTAGCTTCATTTAGTATTTATTTAGATATTTAGAAACCTGTAATTACTAAAACTTTTGAAACGAAACATTAATACAGAGTGAAAACTCTCGTTTGTCATCGATGCCATAGTATGCCAGACAAACCGGAGATAACTTATGTGAATTTTCATGTAAAATTCATGTGTAGTAATTCGTTCCATAAGGTGTGGAGTATTTATTTCATTGGTAAGAAATCAGCTTTCATGAGTTCTTGGGACCGCAGGAAAGGAAAAGATACGTAATTTTTATCGATAGATGGAATTGGCGGCGACCGGTTTTGGTTTTCAGCCGCCAGGTAGAGTCATCGTAGCTCTTAAGCTCCGCCCCTTCGGCATCATTGGGTAGGGGGGCGAATGGCAGCGCCTGGCCCGCCAAAATGATGGTACTTTAAATTCGCACGCTTTGCCGCAAATAGTTATTGTTAGAGACATTATTTGAAAGGGATTATTTGAAGGTAATTTCAAAGGCTTTCCAGAAATAGCTTTTTCATACAATCGGGGAAAACGATCCGACAGCTATGCTATGGAATTCAACGCCAAAATTTGCCTCTCGGAAGTTATCGAAATTAATATTTACGTAATAAAAGCAGTAATCATGCGAATTACCTTCCAAATAGAATTTCAGTATTTAAGACGAAGGATTTTTCTATGCCATAAAATTTCAAAACTTGTTACTTTGAAATTTATAATGTGATTTACATGTGTTTGCAAAGTTCAGACAGCAGCCTTGGACAGTGAAACATTGTTAATGTTACTGTTTCTAGAAAACAGTACACTTCTTATTCCACTCCTCTGGTCTCATACGAAATTATTTAAATGAAGATCAGTTATTCGATACTCTATTCGGTTGTTACTGAAATGATATCTTTCTGGTAAAAGTCATAAACTTTCTTAGCTTAGCTCGTTACTATCGAATATTAAGGAATGTATCAGTTTCAATTATTGAATCAATGTTATTCAACGTTGATTTCTATAAGAATAAAATCACAGTTTCGAACTAAAATAACGTATTCCTCTTAAAATGGATATTAGGGGAAATTCGAAGGAATAAATTAAGGCTATTAACTCTTGTAAAAGTCTTCATGGTTTCAAGTTCTTCATGACTTCAAGAAATCCCTATACAATCCTCGCATGAAGTTACAATATGAGTTTTCAAAAGTTAACGTTGAGTTTTATTTTTGGAAGAAACTAATAGAAAACTAACGAGTATCCACTTTCGCATAAGGAATTTTGGTGAAGCGGACTTTTTTGTTGAATATCCCATTCCTAGATCGATTTCAAGGATTGAAAACCTGAAATAAATAACTATTCCCCCAACCATTACTAATTGATTACCCCGAAGGCATGTTTCTGTGCGAATACCTAATTAGATAAGAGTCTAATGCAGGATATATATTTTAAATTTTAAACCAAAAAATCCCTTCCGCAGTCATAATCTAAGGGTGTACTTACTGGATGGCGCCTTTTACTTTAATTAAAATTTCAGGTGATAATATGAAATACATTTAGTTTCAGCGGAGAAAAAGCAATCATCAAGGATGGATTACAGTAAAATTTAGGAGTTTGAGAAACCAAGAAAGATTGTCGTCAACAGTATAGGTAGTATTAGAATTCTATGAGTAATATGACAGTTGGTTTCCATTAAATGTATCTCGTTAAAATCGAGTAATAGTCAGAAAGAAACTTCCACACAATAAAAACACTACAACAGAGCTATTATTATTTAATAATTATATACTACTGGAGATGGAAGAACAAAATTTGAAAAAAAAATTCAGCAGTATTATATAAAATTTTGTATGATTGTTTGATTGTATGATTGTCATGATGTTGAGCAATGTATTTTAAATTTTAATGTGTATCTGTGTAGGTGAAAATCTACCACCAGGCATAAAACCTAACTACAGTTAAGCTGTTATGATAATAATAATAATAAAAAAATAGTTTCTCCAATCCTTCGTAAGTGTCGTTACCTAAGGCAGTTTTCGTAAGGGATTGCGAATGTCCTCAGGTAATTAGTTCAGTTCTTTTACAATTCTAGTTTCTAATAAATATTTTTCAGCGATCCGTTGAAGCGGTTTTAAAATAATCGTACAATTATAATAATCTTTATCAGCATATATAGGCCTCTATGACCTGCCTTTGATGTATTTCCAGGTCGGTTTACCTGAATACGCCAGGTGTAAACATGCCTTTCTCTTTATTTTCTTTCTCGTTTATTATCATCATAAAATTTTATCAGTGCCTGGATTAGAATTTTAAGTTCTTCGAACCATCACAGGAATTCCTGTATACCCTTCCTAGTTTCTAATTTTAACAATTACTAACCTGTCTTCGATAATTCTATCTAAGTCTTCCCCTATGACTTCTCACCCCATTTTCGATACTGTTTTCAAGAGATTATCGTGTCCTAATGAGATATCAATTCCATTTTCCACTTATTATGTATGATGGTTTTCCCGGACTTCTATATTTATTTTCAAAGGATCTTTGTTAGCGACTCGGTTCCTTAATTTCACTTATACTAATATTTTTAGTGCCACATACCCATTTTGCCCAATCTTCTCTTCTCTGCCGATATTGCCCATCAAAGAAAAGGAAATTTAATAAACTAATGTTTTAATTTTCTGTTTCCTCGTATTCTAGCCAATATTATTTGCTCTCAGTAGTAGTATTTGTCGTAGTAAAATGCTCTTCTTCTTTGGGCTACTCTTAATACTTCACCATTTCTACTCCCACAGCAATAATATCTCTCTACCTAAATAGGCGAATTATTCAAATCTGTATATTCCCAACTTTTCATGAAAATGTTCTCCTATGTTCCGGCTTCAAACCCTCAAAGTGGTTTACCTATCAAACGATATTTTTTCTCAGGGCGTAAATAAAAGTATAGGTACTTCAATTTTTCGGATTTTCTTATTTTTTATCTCTATTCGGAATTGTAATTTGTTGCGATTCCATTGCTTAGTAAGTGTTATTTTGGAAATTCATTACTAAAATGTTTACTATAAGAGGAAACCTTTTGCTTTTTCAGTTTTATATTAGGCTATTGAAATACAATTTCATCTCTTAAAAAACCAAAATGCTGCAGAAATGGTAAATGTGTTTACACTGTTGGATTTTTTCATTTTAGTATCGGATGGTTGAGAGTAAACTCTCAAATCTTCGTATTTTATAGGCCTTGAACTGTGCTACTCATTAAATACCGGACGACGTTGAAAAGGAATTCATTTATCAGTACTGAAGAGAATATGTAATTAAGTGGATTTATCAGGAGGTCTTCTCAATCTTGATAATTATTGAACATTTGGAATAAAGTTTTATATCGCATTATAAGGTAATAATTCAATCCCAGTGTTCAATTGAAACCATTGGCAACCTCACTTCATGTTCCTGCGGTGAAGTTTCTTCTCTCTTAAAATTTGAGCGTAGAAGAAATTTTTGTACAAAGTTATAGTATCTTGAAAGATTAATTGAGCGTGAATTATACATTTATAATCTTTCAGAATTGAGGTGTACGTTTCCTACTGCTTTAACTTAGTTGAAAACTTCTTTAACGAATGGTGCAATCCGAGCTTAAGTCTTAGCTATTTGAGAAGGAAAGAGTTGCGAGTTAGAGAAAGATTAGTGACATACTTTCCACATTTTTAACATCCATTACATAACTGACCAAGAAATTTATTGAGTCAGAATTATCTCTTCTGCCAGTCTTTGGGAATCAAAAAGTGAAATTAAATTAAAATATTTTTAATATGAGTCAGCTTTCATTCGCTGTTCAAGTTCCAGTGTACCGCATGAGCATATGCAAAGTTTTCGGGGACCTTAGTTAACCTGTTGCAATTACACTTCACTTAAATTTCATGATGAATTGTTGCTAATTTATTTTTATTCACTGTAGCAATACATTGCAGGTGGAAAACGTCTATGATAGGCTATGGACAGATTTGATATGGCCTTGATATGATTTGGATAGGACCGGACGGTACATTCTGATTTTCGTCAAATAAAACCTTAACCTCTTAAAATTCGGACAAAAATAATATTCACCATTTTAGGTTTAATAAAAAAACCCCAAAGGAAAAATAATAAATCTCTGATAGATCGTATGAGATACAAAAACATTGCTTTATGATGGTGAGATAACTATAAACAAAAATAGCTACAAAGGTATTGGAAGCGAAAGTATGTTTCAACGCGAGCATACCTTTAATATAGGAATGCGAGCACCTAAAATAAATATCCTTAAAGAACTTTTTCCTCCAAGCTTAATCATTGATAAATATTTAAGGCCGCATTTGTTCTACCTAGCATGATTGTGCTTTGATGCGACTGTAAGTTTTTCTCTTTTATTCTGCCCCATTGTCTTGTATTATGAGACCATGTTAACCCTCTCTTCTCTATCTTCTTTCACTTTCAATCTTTCCTTTATTAATCATTTTCAAGAGTTATATTTCAAAATATAGAAAAAAAAATTTTTTAAAGCATCACATTTTTAATTATTCGTCGGTATTAGAATAAGGGTTGAGGAAAGGTTTATTTACTTCGCACGGGAAAGCCGTGCGGCTGAATCACAAGAATTAACAGGTGTGAAAGATAGCGACATAACTGGGGGTCGAACCCACGTCTCCCACTTTCCGGGCAGGTATTCTAAACACTGAACTACCATGCCGCGCCTGTTCCGCACTGTTTGGGAATTTTGTTATTCCTTTATTTGTATTAGAATGTTTCTATGGTCGTTCGGGAAATAATGTAGGACTTGAAACCACCGAAGCGTTCCATGAAACGGTCTTGAGGACCCCAGAGATCCGCGGGCCATAATTAAAGGCTTAATAACCTTCAACATTAAATCTGTACTATTGAAAATTCAAATTTATTAAATCTTATTAGTTGTAAAATCTTGAGTACATGTTTTCTCCGCTCAGTTTCCGCCGAAACAAGCCGTCTTCCTCGCCTCCCTTCTTCTTTGAAGTAATTGCACCTTTCTGAATAAGCAATTATTCTTCACAAGAAAACATTTTAGTAAAGCCCTCTCGCGCGCCCTAAACATGCCTGCCCTAACTCCCTCTCTCCTTACCTTCTCTTCTGTTCCCCTATAGCATCGGACCCTCTTTCTTTCTTCTCTAATATAACTTGTCTTTCATTTTCTTTGCCTAGTTATGAAGACGTGGTCGCATGATTCAATTTGAAGTAATGTCTTTTTCCCCTTCGAATCATTTCCACAATAACAAGTATATGTAATATTTCTGTAAGTTTGAAAGTATATTTGAGAGTTTATTGTCCTTCAAACTCAGTGCATACTGCTTATTCAGTCATGGAATTCTTCACTCGTCTGTATGATATTCAGCACGAATGCCGGCTTGAACCTCATCCCCTCCACCATTACAAACGAAAAGCCTTGGAGAAGAAACGAGGCTTGAAAAAATATGAAAAATAATCCCAAAATGTACTTCCTATTTTCCACAAATTTATTTTCTCACGACCGGTTTTGACCAAGACGGTCATCCTCAGGTACGTTTTGGAATTATTTTTCAATAGCGATCCACTATGTTAGGCAGGAATACCTAGGGAAATTAGGCTTAGTAGGTGGGATGAGGAATGAAGTAGTTTGTCTTTTGCTCCTCTTTAAGCCAGAATCCTAAGAGATAAAAATAAATACCATCGTTCAGCATTGTTCGTTGCTCGGTTGCTTTCTTATAGCCACAGCCATGGAAAGGGCTGAGGAAAAGGCAAATTAAAGATCCGTTACCTCCGGACTGTGAAAAAGGCAAAGAATTACATTCATCATGAGTATGCTATCAAAAAACAACTTTTCCACTTACAAAATGAAAAAATGATGCGATACTTTAACTTCTGACTATCAATATTCTAGACAACTATTTAATTATACTATGAATTTATTTCCTTTATCTCCATTACACTTACATTAATAACAAAGACAGTGGAATTACAATAATTGCACAGAAGGTTTTCATTACATTTGTCACATATTAAGAAGTATATTTAGGGGGGGGAAAAAGAAAGTATAAACAATAAGGTCCACCTGAGCCAGGAGTTGGCTCATCAGGTGGTTCCTGAGTTAGTAACATATAGAAAATTAAATTTCAATACAAAAGGTTGTACAAGTGTACCCCATACAAAAATCATGTGTATTCGGTTAAGAGTTAGTACAAGAGGAAAAATACACTTTACAAAGTAAAATACAATGAGTTAGATGCAAAGAATTATACAAACATATAATTAGATATTAGTTTAACAACCTACTTACATTAGATACACTACATTGGACAGTATAAACGACACTATGCATTATATATAACTTACTACAATAGTTGTATATACGTTAGTACTTACAACATAAACAGTACTAAACTGGCTCAAAATATTATACAGTACAATATGTAATACAAAAGATACAATCTAATATACATGCAAGAGATACATACAATTAAGAAATG
>KZ308116.1:830854-882070 GCA_000376725.2 Ladona fulva | reverse complement strand
GGGGAGAAAAAGAAAGTATAAACAATAAGGTCCACCTGAGCCAGGAGTTGGCTCATCAGGTGGTTCCTGAGTTAGTAACATATAGAAAATTAAATTTCAATACAAAAGGTTGTACAAGTGTACCCCATACAAAAATCATGTGTATTCGGTTAAGAGTTAGTACAAGAGGAAAAATACACTTTACAAAGTAAAATACAATGAGTTAGATGCAAAGAATTATACAAACATATAATTAGATATTAATTTAACAACCTACTTACATTATAAACACTACATTGGACAGTATAAACGACACTATGCATTATATATAACTTACTACAATAGTTGTATATACGTTAGTACTTACAACATAAACAGTACTAAACTGGCTCAAAATATTATACAGTACAATATGTAATACAAAAGATACAATCTAATAGACATGCAAGAGATACATACAATTAAGAAATGTTATCGAGAAGATATAGAGATTCTAAGTAATACAACTAATTTAGGCCCATAGAACGGTCAATTCCTTGTTAAAATAGTGCTCTACTTTGGTGCAAACGTATCTTTGGTTATTGGGAGGGGGAAGGTACGCTCGTACTTGTTATATTACTTTTATTTCCATGTCGGGGTAAATTCAGAAACTTGTCAACGAAAGAGACAATTTCCTAAGCAACTCAGTTCCCATTGACTTTTAACATACATTTTGTCGAGATAAATACAGCAGCTGTGTACTGATAGTGCAATAACTTCATTATCTCATTTTTTATTAAGCCTTCTCATCATATTCCAGGAAAATTGTTAGCACTGACAGGTAGTCAAGGGGTGGGAGATCGCCCGTTCGTCCACCCCTGGGTCCCTCTGTTTCCGTGGGGTTGTTTTTATCCACCAAAGAAATTTTTCTTGAAATTTGGAAGTTCTTTATGAGAAGAAATTATCCATGAAAAAATTGACATCTATTTAGAGTATTATGAAGGTTTTAATGTAGTCTTATTCCCTTCTAAAATTGTTCTTTAATGTGCGTAAAGATGATTTCGTTTGTAACTTTATGTATATTCTGATATGTGTGGCTAGATTTCAACTCTTCTATAACATCCGTGTACAGGGCTCCCGGATAGCCAAGTGGGCAACGCGTTCGACTTCGTAGAAAGCTGTTCGATTCCCGGTGGGGGCCCACGCGCGAAATGACCAAAGCAGTCGAAGCCATTTTAACAATATTACTACAACTTCAGTGTACATTATACATTACAACATTTATAATTATATTGATAGCCTCATATCTATTATTCTGATATGTATTTTTTTAGAAAAGTTTTAATATATCTTTATTATCGTTCAGTAAAGTGCTTAGATTCCGAACTCCATTCAGGCGTGATTGAGGAACAACTAGTATAAAATGTTTGTGTGGGGCAATTTGCATCAGTTTTCGGCGCTAAACTTAGTAATGTCAAAATATTCAGCAATAATTAATCCTAAATTAAATTAATATTTTAAAAAGGCGGACTAGGAATATTTTCCTTAATAATTCGGATCCTGAGTATTATCGTGGAATATTGGCTAATTTAACCTTAATTTTACTGGATTTTGTACACACAAACTCCAGTTGGTTATACAAAAATTACGGCATAAACTGAGAAAAATCGCAAGAAACGCCGTCAGAGTAAATTAATTTCATAAAGCTGTAAGACAGAGGGGCTCTTGAGCCCGTCAGACTTTTTTCAAGTCCATTCTTCCTTGGGATTTTAACTGGGTGCGCACCATCTTGCGCAAAATCAAACTTACCCGTTTTCCTGTCCTTATTATTCTGTCTCATAGGACATATGAATTTAATACATTTAAGAACATTGAGTGGGTGAAAATTATATAATACGCTACGTGATTGTTGAACTATTTTTAATTTTTTTGATATTATTGTGCTAACTTCATTCATACCTGTTCAGTGAACGAAAGCTTACAAATAATAATTTCCTTTTACGTGATGGAAAGGCAAACAAATCCTTCTTTTCAGATTGATTCTATTCAGCTTTCTGTGAAGGAATAATCAATGAAGTATGCGAAGAAGAAGAAAGTAGCTGTAGAGTATATTATTTTACCGAAAGTATTAGATGAGAATTTCGTTATTATTAGCAAGGGAATATTTTTGAATATTGATAGATTCAAACTTCAGTATTAGGAAGTAAATGTCTTGTGGTCTATCCAATAAATTTATCAGATTATTGAAGCGAATACACAAATTAAGTTGACTTACATTCCATTTATTATCAAGCTTTACACAATTTATTAAAAGCTCGATTATTAACTAATATATTCTAAATATATTACCTCAATGAGCTAATTTCGAAGTTTTTTCAATATCGGATGATGAACTTTCTTTGGAACAAAAATATTGTAACAGGTTCCTTAAAATAAGAGTTCTCTGTTATTTGCTAAATTTCAGTAATGCTAAAATGTATCTTTTGGCTGAAATTAAAGAGTGATTTCGTTCTGATTTTCATAAAATTTGTAGTAGTTAAGATGAGGTTTAACTGTACAGATTTTTGCATGATTTTTAAATACAAAATTAAAGCAAACCAACGGCATAGCAAACATTTAGAAGCCAAGACTGTACTAATAATCTTTCATTTATTTGTGATAAGCTCTGAGTGACACTCCTATATTCTAACTTACTGATTGTGAGATACTACCATAAATGTTATTTTAAGAAAAAAAGTAATTTTTTTACGTTTCCCTCGCTACTAGTCAATTCATTCATTAAAAGATCTCTACATTCTCAATGAAGGTTTTAAATGATTGGATTTATTTATTTTGTTGAATATTAGATCCAGGAATTTTTAACATGACTAAACGAATCCTTCATATATCTCTACTTGTATGCAAGACACTCTTTCCCAGTAGTGGTAAATATCTTTCCTCCATGGTAGTTGTCATCTCAATCTTAATTATTTTTAGATTAAAAATTTAGTAAAATAACATTTAGAATTTCTACATGTTTGAAAAGTTTTTGGTGTGAAGAAACAGGTATCGGTCACGAAAATTTAAGACAATATTCATTTGATTCTTTGCTGCATCACAGCTTTTTCTGGTGAAGTTATCGTTTCATGACTGATTAATAGACCATGCCATACTTCCGTACTTCCTTGCGATTGAGTCTTGCGATGTGCCTCTTTTAATGACTATGAAGACTTGCTCTTAAGATTCCTCTCATTGTAATCCTCGATACATCCCGACACTTCCGGAAGAAAAGAGATACGTTATCTACAAAGGATTGCTCATATTTAATACTTCATATCCCTTCGCATAAAATATGTCTCCCAAGCTCAATAAAACATATAATTACAGGCGCTGCCCTTTGAAACATCGTCGGGGCACACGTAAATAACGCCCGTGGCATTATTTAAGGAGTCGCATGACGGAAATCCTCTCATAAGACCATAAAAAAGGTGTCGCGAATAAAGGAGCGACACGCTCCCTACACATTATTCCTTGCGAAACGGCCAATACTACAAGACAAATGAGGGAGGCACGTCGAAGAGAACAGGAGAGGAAAATACCGAAAAAATTCTCTCGATCCCGAAATCAGCTGGGAAAAAACGAACCGCTTTTGCATCATCTATCTCCTCCATACCACCTTCGGTCGGAAAAAATCTCAATGTCTGAAAGAAAGATGGAGGATATTTTCCCCTCATTCCACCGCGAGTGGATCCATTGAGTTATCGCATTTTCGCCGTAACGAGAGTGTTTTGTTTTCCCTCTCCTCAGAGAAACCCCCTCCGTAGGGGACCCTCCCCCTCACCCTCCCGGAGGAACTCCTCATCCTCCCGGAGGAACTCCTCACCCTCCCGGAGGAACTCCTCACCCTCCCGGAGGAACTCCTCACCCTCCCGGAGGAACTCCTCACCCTCCCGGAGGAACCCCTAACACTCCAGGAGGAACCCCTTACCCCCCTCTTCCCCTAAGGAGCATCTTTCCCCTCGGAGAAGTCCTCCTTCACCCTCTCCCGCCGGAGGAGTCCCTCCCCATGTTCCTTATCGCGCGGAAAAACCGCACTTGTGGACGGAGGCCGCGGAGAGGATCGCGTCTGCGCGCGTGTATTTACAAGCGGCAATGAATACCGAGGATTCCGACAAAATCCATTTTCGCGTTTATCACTTTTCGTGCCGCCAGTTTATCACGCGAAATAATGGCGGGGGGGTCGTATACGGACGCTCGATGGACAATGAGTGAAATATGTCGTTCCCTCTCGAATGTGCGCGCGTGTGTGGCGGGAGGCGCTCGTCGTCGTCGAGGAGTCTCCCGCCGCCCACTCGGAAAAAGGGGGGCTCGGGAAGCCGGAAAAGTTTCCATAAAAGGCTTTTTTCCTCCCTATATAATGCATTCCGATCGCGTGACCCGACGGCGCCGCTGTCGAATGAAAAGGACGTCGGGGCTCGAAATGTTTTTCTGGGCGGCTTACGTCCGCCGCGGTCCTCAATAAAAAGAAGTACGCAACACCTGCCGCGGAGAGAGTTGGCGGTGATGGAGTAATGCTCTTTTTGTCTTTCCGGCGGGGGAGATTCTTGTCGGAAATTTGCCGGATTCTCTCCCCATATATTTCGACTTCGAGTTCTTCGCTTTTTGAGTCCCTTGCCGATTGCTCGATTCTGAGAAAGGGAAAGTAGGAGAAGGGGTGGCAGTCCAGACGATCGTGACGGACAGGTGTTTACGTCTTAACTTACTCAGTTCTAATGCTTCTCTTATTTATTCGATAATTCACTCTCTCGATTAAGTGAATAAACGTTTAAGATCGCTTATCAGGAAGTATCAGTTTAGAAATGTTTGGTTAAAATTATGATGGGAATTTTAGCGCGTACTCAAAGGGAGAAACATCTCTCGGCTGGAAAAATACTATTCTTTGAAATTTTCTTAAGTACTCAAAAAAATGAAAAATGTTCTGTAAGAGATGGCATTATTACCTGAAGTTACCCTATGGCATCGCTTTGAAAATGGCGAGCGAAAAATAATTTCAGTGAATGGAAGTATAATAAATTAGTGTAATGTTAAAGGAATTCAATTTTTGAATTAAAAAAAAGTTAAATTTTAGCTTTAACATACAAATTAAAAACATGAGCTTCCAGCTCCGGTTCCAATAAAAAATACAACAAAAAACAACAAAGTTGAATCTAAATATGTAATTATAGGCTATACCATCGAGGTATTATTTTAATGCTTAAAGTTTACTCTTTTGAGTAAATAATTTCAATCTTCCTCTTAAACCTCGGAGGAAAAAAATTCTCGTATACAACTGCAATTTAACAAGCTTTATTCATTCAAATAGAATAAAAAGATTCCTTCTTCTCGCAGTTTGCTCAACCGTGGAAGATAAGGACCTTGTACGCAGCTGTCCATATTTCAAAACAAGCGAGAATATGCGACACATTTTTCACTATGCAAGCTGTGCTCGAAAGTTGCCATAACTTTCCGTATCTTTCCCGGAAAAAAATTAAGTATTATGTTCAAATACGAATATTGTTTTTGTTTCAACGCTTAATCCGACCGAAAAAACGTCCTTCCATCACACGAGCTTATTTTTAACTCTCGCGATGGAGAAGCATTTTTTCCCAAACCCCGCGATTTATGTAATTTTCCGTATCAACCCGCGCGGAAAACATCAGCATGCATCAACGACCTAACCGCATAACCCGTCCAACATGACGCTCACTCGTTACGCCGCGCATTAAATAAAAAAATAACCGAGTTACAATATCGATTG
Source organism: Ladona fulva (assembly GCA_000376725.2). NCBI lineage: Eukaryota > Metazoa > Arthropoda > Insecta > Odonata > Libellulidae > Ladona > Ladona fulva. Next base: position 876,336 of record KZ308116.1, on the reverse strand, counting down.
GCCTTTTCTTTTTTAGATTCCCTCGCACATCCGTACGTAAGCTCGCGCATCCCGTAAGCGCGCATCCCGCGCTGACGTTCGCGATGGCTAGAGGGAAAAGTGGCCCCCAGTTGAAGGCGATCGTAGAGCATTTATTGCTGTGGCCAATAGAGAAAAATTCGATCGCCTAAAGGGGGGCGTACTCTCGGAATTAGTCTGGAAAATGAAGAACGTAAAAGAGGAAACCCGTCGATGCCGAAGGTAACAATTGGTGGAGCGGACCGTGTTCTCCCAGAAGAGGTTACCAAGGGGACCAGTTTTTTTACCTCGAGTGGGCGAATTGTATCGTCCAAGCAGCAAGGTCGAAGGAAAACCCGATGGCCCGCGGCGCATTCGAAGGGGGAGGCTAAGGCGGGGGAGGAGACCTCGATTGAAAATATATGGAAAAAAAACCCCTAAAGTCCGAAAGGCGCCGTCAGGAGAAAGGGAGTCAGTCTCCCGAGTCTATCGGCGCACGGGATATTTGTAACCGGTCGTGTACCGCGCCTCTCCCCCCGAAGAAAACAAAATTCCGTCCTTAGAAAACGAAAGACAATAGGTGGACAAAAGGCGCGGAGGTAGCGAGCGGTGCTGCGTCCGATTAGGCGTCGGTCAACCCGCGAGGTATCCATTCCGCCTTGCATGATTGTCCTCCGCTGCCGAAGAGTCCATCCGGAGAGAAGCGGAAGGGTGTGGGGGTTGTGCAGAAAAGGGGGGCGACTGCCGGGGTTGGGGGTGTGTGCGTGGGGGGACGGAAGGGTGTGGGGGATGTAGGAAGAGAAAATAGGGGCAGCATTTGCGGGGTGGAAAGGGGAGGATGGCGGGTCCAAGGGTGGGGGAGATACACGGTGGAAAATGCGAATGAGGGTGGACCGTAGGACGGAAAAAAAATTCGCGTTTTGTATGGGTGCCTCCCGAGAAGCCATCTTGAATTCGGAGCGGCGCCTGCGCGAGGCGTGCGGCGTGTGTGGACCCTCTACCCTATTAGGAGTGCGACACGGACAGCCATGTGTCCGCCGACGCCGCCACCGCTCGGCCCTCCTGTCCTTTGCCGCCTGAATGACGTGTGTTGCGGATTTCGGTGGGGATGGAAGGAGGGTGGGATCTACCGGCGGGAGGGCCCTCGTTGAGGGCCGCGGGGGAGATGGGGCCGGAGGGTTGGTGGCTGTAGAGAGAAAGAGAGGCAAAGGCCTGGAGGGGCCGATAAAAATGTTATGGGATGCAATGTGGATGGAGAGGCGGAGGGATGTGAAGAGCACCCCAGCCATCGGGCAGAGGAACTTTTATTTTTCAGAACGAGAGGCTTCAGTAACTCTCTGCAGATATGATAAATTACGCGCAATCGGCGCGATGGGGATTCGAACATCCCTCCCAACGATGGAGGTGCCGCAAAGCACAGTCTTAGGGCCTCCGGAATTGCGGAGATTTGTATGGGCGACGTGGAGTGAGTCGCGCTTCCCTTATTATTTCCCCGGAAAGCCGCTCTTCATCTCTTGGGCGGCGATGTAGGCGCATTGTCCCGACCTTTGACCATCAAACCCTCGCCTGCCTTCCTTCCTAAAGGAGTAAAGAGGTCCCTCTCTCTCTAACTTTTTAATTTTTTCCGTTTTATCCATTCCGCTCGGGCAGGAGACGCGGCCGGGGAAACCCTCTTTCATTCATTTCTGGTATGGGTAGGTGACGGGGACGGAGGTAAGGAAAAAGGGGCACGGAAAAAAGCGAGTAATAATGAAAGAGAGGTAAAAATGAAAGATTTTTTTCCTTTCGGGAGGTATCGAGAGGTAGCAAGAGGGAGGGGAGAGAAAAGGAGCGCTGCGGGGGTGGGTGGGAGGTGAAAAAGATTGGATGAATTCCGAGAGAGTGAGGTGTTAGGGGGAGGGTGGTTTTTTCGGTAGGTTTTTGGGATAGGCTGCGGGTTAAAAGGCAGGGAGGCAACACAAGAGGATTGGGAGGGAGTGAGAGGGTTTGAAGGGTTATGAGGAGCGCGGGGGTGGAGATCGCGATCGGAGGGGAAAGGGAGACGGGGGCGATCGGAAAAGGATGAAGGAGGCGAGGGGGTCGCGGGGAAGTTCGGAAAAGAGGAGGCAATCAGATCAAATACGCGTCCTGCGTACGTAAGACTGCCCTCCTTTTCACCGTCACCCCGCATTTCTCTTTTCCTTTCTTTCTTCCCTCATCCCTCCTGGGGTACCTACTACCCCCATTTGGCTACCCAACCACCCTCTTAGGTCTTAGGTACCCCCCCACCTCGTTGCTATCCTCCTCCATGTCCCCCCACCCGCTTCCGCCCCCGACCCCGCAGGCGTATTTGAATTGCACGGGATGATGGGATGGATGGTATGGGGTGTGGGGCGAGTCGCGTAGGAGGAGGAAGCGGGTCAGCTCCGGAGGTGGGGCGGCGGGGGCGGGAGAGGGGCACGAGCTTTCGGGACAAATGTTGAAACACTCGCGGCCCTATTTGAGAGGCGCTCAGGGACGTAGCGAGTCGCGTGAATTATTTATTAATATATGACTGTCGCTCGGTACACGTGGCTTTTTCGCCCGGGAGTGAGAGCGGCCGGGAGAAAGAGGGCGGAGAAAAAAGGAACTTTTCATGAATTTTATCAGAAGAGGTTGCATTGCGGCAAAAGAAAGTAAATCCGAAAACCTTCCTGGAGGGACGGAGACGAGTTCTCTCTTTCTCGTTTTTTTTGCGTTTTTTCCCGCCGCTGGAGAGAATAAAAAAAGGAAGAATCAAAAGCGTCCGAGGGTGGCGCGGCTCGCCTCTACGGCTTGCCCCGAAGTGTTGCTATGCTGCCGATACTCGTTCCGTTATCGATCTGCGTGCAGGATTTTTACGAGAACTAGGCACGTGAATAACGAAAAATAAAAACGGGGGAAGGAATTGGGATTGGCGTCGCGCTTATCGTGTGTATTTCGGAGCGCGACGCAGGAACTCGGCGCCGCGTCCCTCCATGACGCCTTTTTTCCCGTGCTAATCTTGGCGGGAAAAACGAGCCGCGAATTTCTTCGACAGGTATTCCTTTTTGCGGATTCCGAGCGGTGCGCAGATTTCCTCTCTTTTTCTTTTTTATCTAAACGTGGTCTTTTTCGTCAAGATTCTTCGCAAGGAAGATCGCGAGCTTCAATGCGATTCGTCGTCTCATTCTGTTTGATTTTCCCGCGTTCCCTGGATTCCACCAATTGCGGGCTGTTTTGAATGAATTCAGTATTTATACCGTTTTCGGTAGAATTACGCTCTAATTTGATAATACCGTTATAAAATAATCTAATTACACTTTTTAATAGTAACTATTGTCGCCAATATCGTGGCGTGATCGTTACCCCGATATGGCAGGTGTAGCAAAATTAAATATTTTATATTTCGTCTAGTAAACACCCCCGTCAAGCATGACGGAACTTAATTTATTTCAAAAATATATCTGTTATTGTATAGATATAGTCCTAAGTATATCGGGGTCATTTGTATACCTATGATAATTTAATATATTTGTGACCGATAGATGGTTTAATTGATATTTGATTATTTCGAATACATTTTTTCAGAATTAAATTAAAGAAGGAAAATTTTATCAGTTATTATTATTATTACAACGTTCATAAACATTTTGTAATCATCAATTTTTATCCATGAATTTGTAAGAAAAACAACCGTTAAAATTCTCCTTTTAAACTCCATGCGTATACCTACTTTTAAAAATAGCTCGGCATCAAATATCGGGTTTGGTAAACGGACCCGTCAAAATGATGGAATACAATGTAAACCGAATTGTAAATCTATTACGAATGAATGCACAACCTATTCTTTCCTTAATAATTGGCAACCAGGATAGAATTAAGAAGTTTCTTCTACCCTGATTAACTGTTAAGATTGTAATTTTTATTTGGTTCCTTAATACTAGCTCAAGGATAGGATAGAGACCTCTTTGTTGTAATATCATCGTAGTTGATGAAATAAATGACCCCCATGCCAATGAGGGACCAAAAAATTTACATTATTACGTCAACAATGAGCTTAAGAAGCTGTTGTGGAATACATTAAGCAGCGTTATTAATTTAAAAAATCCGTTTACAGAATAACTTAATTCGGAGATCCTTTTTTAAGTGATGATTATACAACAAATACCTTCAGATTTCCGCACGAAAGAAAGCTATCAGTTTGTCACCTCCGCCCTACCTTCCTTGATATTTTTTTGATTTTAATTCATTTTCAATTCAAAGAGGAAAATATTCCTGCGATAATTAGCTAAGCGAAGTGGCTGTAGCGATGTTTTTAATTGTCTGAGAAAAATGCGTTTCAAAGTTATATTCATTCACATTAATCACCGCGACAAGTACTTTTAAACGAGTGCTCATGCTTTTTTAGCGAAACTTTCCCCATTTTTTCCGCCAGGTAAAATATTCTACCAGGAAAAGGTCGTGTTTTATTCTTCACTACTCGCGTTTATCTCTACTCCGACCTTATCCATATTATCCCGGCGTAAAAGTTGCGAGGATTTTATTAATTATAAATCGGTGGCAGCTAGACTCCATATTGGAGAGCCCAAATGAAATGAAAAACGATTTGTCCTTCTATTTACTCTGCGAGGCGCATCCGTTTCGTATTCCTCTCCTTTTGCCCACCCCACCTCTCGATGTCCCTTTTTCCTCCCGTAATCAAAATAATATCTCCGATGGTAAAATAAATAATAATGGAACTCCGTCCGTGGGCTCTCCTGACCGGTTTTGGCGTTTTATATTTCTTCCGCGAAGATTTGGAAATTGATGGAAATGTATTTCATTTTGTTGATATTCCGTGCCGCAGGCGAATGCAATTTATATGAATGCAAAGAGAGGGATAAATAAATCAAAAGTGCATTAATGGCATGAATTTTTCCGTCGGAGCACTACGGCAATGACTATTTCCGAAAGTGGATTCGTTTGGATTGCGATAGAAATTTGTGTATAAAGTGCACGGCTCTGCGCCATAGATATTTGTTTATTCTTCGGGAAAATAGTATACATGCAGCGTTTCATGCTGCAGAGCTTTGTTTGAGGAAATATTTGCATTAATCTTAGAAAAAGGCTCCCGAGTCTGCCATTTCCAAAGGGACCAAAGCCATACCTGAATTGTGTTTTGGGGTGGAGAAGTCCCTGAGTTTTTATATTTTTGTAGAAGGCATGGTACTGTTGTAGTATCATTTATTTCTCTTCTCTTATTTTAAACGTTTTTATCTGTTAATGGCTTAGTCCGAGTTATACGTTAGATCAAATAATGAAGATGAATCTTGCGTAATAAGATTTGGGACTCCATTTCTACTGGAAAATAATCAAATAAGGACGATAAATGTACTAATCTTATGCTTCGTTGCTTATGAATTATTGCATTTTTAGTATCCTTCTTGTCTGTACACATTGAAGGTCTTGTTTTCAAATTTAATGTAGCTCATTATTCTTAGTATGATAATGCGTTACTCTTACTTTCATTGGTATAAGTCATTTTTGACTTTAATTTTGTCGCTGAACGTATATATTCCTACCCACTAAATCATGATGAGTACTGAGTACAAGTAAGGTATTTCCGGACTCCTTTTTCCCACATTTCCTGACTTCTATTTCGTAACCATACATCTTTGGTTAAACCGCATTCCTAAAGTATAGGAAAGGGGTACGACACCATTCCACATGTTTAATTTTTTGTTTAGGAATTGGTGATAAATCTTCTAAAATTTAATCTAAGTCCGTAATGTTTAAAGCCAATTTTTCATATAATATGCATAAGAGAAAACATCTGGCATAAATTTGATTAATCGGAGACTTTCTTTTTCGGTATTGTCCTCGCGCAAAACGGTCTATATTTTGAATAATTATCTTCTATTTTTATTAGTTGCCTTTCTATGGTACCAATTCATTGCATCAAAAGGCTTTTAATCCTCTTTACTTTGTTTCCATCATCATCTTATCATGTCATATATTTTGCAAAACGTGTAAGCCAAGCACTAGTATACAGCGCTGCAATGGAAATGCAGGTCGTTGTTAAAAGGGGTCGAGGTATCCTCTGTTATGATTTTAACTTCTCCGACTAATTCGGTCGGTAATGAGCCAAATTTTTTGTAATTTTTTTTCCATGCAGTTCGTAATGACCGAGCTTGTATGATATAAACGGAACTTAAGTTAATATTTTCCACAATAAAAACTTGTAGCCTTAAAAAAGAAATTTAGGCCTTCATAGCCATCCTACCTGAGGATACCTATAAAGGCCTAAACAGGTCGTAAATATGAATTGTTCTTGTGAAAAATACGGAGTTCAATTTTATTTATGCGATGGCGTCCCGCAAAGTCCGGTTAGATCAACGTGATTATAAGGGTATATCGCTTGCATTTGGGTCTAGTTTTTCCCTCCCTAGTATTCTGAACTGATAAATACAGCTTTTATTAAGGAATAACAAGTGTGAAAAATAGCGACATGACTGGGACTCGAACCCAGGTCTTCCACTTTCCGGGCTGGTATTCTTACCACTGAACCACCCTGGTATTCTTACCAATAAAATGCTTGCCCGGAAAGTGGAGAACCTGGGCTCTAGTCCCAGTCATGTCGTTATTTTTCACACTTGTTATTCCTCGGGATTTACCCCACGGCTTCACCGTGCAAAGTATAATGAACTGTGGTCAGTTCCCTCTTAAAATAGCTGTATTAACGTTAACATTTTTTCCCAAGTTAATGGAATGTATAAGAAATATTTTTCGAAGCTTTCCTGTAACGTATCAAAATCAGGGCATTGAACCGTAATTTTCTTCCCTCTGATTTTCTACCCGGTTTAATAAGAAACCAAATTTTGTCCAATTTCGCTTTTTCCAACAATGTCCAACTTTTTTTTCCGCTATGAACCTTAAATGATATATTAATATTTGTACCTCTTCCTTAGACATGAGATTAAATTGTACTTTTGAAATAACTTGCTTTTTAAGGAAGCGATGGTTGAACTATTAGATCAGATAAATTTGAATGGAAAGCATAAACGCTTGTTTGTTGCCAATCGATAATACACACATTTACAAGGACATGGAAGGTCAACATTTTCAAACAAAATTTTGAGTATACGTTCTGCTTTTACCTACTTCAGAGTTTTATAAGTACCTGTTTCTTACCACTATAATATGGCAACCCTATATTTGAGTAGTGTGCATGTTCCTAAAGGGAGAGGAAGACCAAATAAAGCAGTTGGAATGTGGTGAATGAGGTGCTGTGGAGATAGAGGAGACCAAAAGGTGATAAATTGAAAGATGTGTGTCCGAAGCGGAAGATACAGAAAATGATAGGAAAGTATAGAGAAATGTGGCTTTGGCTTGTGCGATTTGGGATTCGAGATAGCACTGGATAAAATAGTTACGTAAAATTCCATCCCTCACTGCGGGGAGCATTGGAAAATAGCTTGGTTTTACGAGCGCGGACTACTAAAACGCCAATAAGGCAGCTGAGCAAATAAGAGCAGGTGAAAGGTTCATACATAAATAAAAAACTTTTAAGCTGCGAATTTTCACCTAAGAATGATAACAAAGGAATTTTCTAAGAATTTCGTAATCTGAATTTTGCCGCATTTTTTACATTCGGAAGTGCGAAACTCAAAATCCAGGAACTTATCAGCTGTAATCTGTAAAATGAAAGATATAAGCGTTAAGCTACATCCATAGCAGAAAATTATTTCTAATTAATTAATTAANAAATTAATAATTCTAATTAAATTAATTGTTTTTATTAATCAAATTGATTATTTTTAATTTAATTAATTAATTTTTCACGCAGTCTTTTGCTAACGTCATATTTCCCTAAGATCCCTTTTTTAATGCCTAATCGTCTAAATCAAAACTTCAATTTCCAAAGTGATTGTGGTTTTCCCCAAGACCTAACTCCGCCCCCAACTTTTTTTCTTTATTCCTATCTTCTTTGAATGCCATTTCTCTAGCATTTATGTAAAATCGAATGTATATCGAATATTAATTAATATGTTATATCGAATCTAGCTATTTATTGTCCGTACTACCCATGTTATTTCTTCCATATATATCTTTCATTCCTTAAATATTACAATATCTTCTTATTTTTAGTCTAGCTCATCTTTTTCTAACTTATCACTCATTTCTTCAAGATTTTTTTTTTTAAGTATTCAAATTTTAAAGTATAGGATGTGAACCTGTCTCAAGTGTATCCTTTTCATTTATTACTCATGCAAGAAAACGATACAAATTCCGGATTTTACACATTTTCCCAATCTTTTACTCGATTGCCCAATTATTTTGCGCATGGATCTCAAATTCACTAGATTACCTAGCTTATGTGGTGAGTTTTTGAAAATATTTCCGGATCGATTAGATATAAAAATAAACATCAGCGTCAGGATACTCATGGGGTTTCCATTGCATAAGAAATTAACAAAATTGCTGTAAATAGAGGTAATCCTAACTCTGAGAATTCTTCGATATAAAAAATAATTTAATTAAAATATATTATACAAAAAATATAATCAATCCGTGAAGGCCTTTTTGATGGAAATCTAACAACTGGATAAGTTTATTAGTCCTTATTTTTTATTAATTTTATTAGTCCTTATTTATTTATCCGTTTCATAGAGACTTGCTCGAATAAGCTGAGTCTCTATGATACGTTTTTCCGTGAAATTCAGCATTATATTTTCATTTCTATATATTCACCACCATGATTAGATCTAATGGATTGGTATCTTCGAATATCTCTATCTATAAGGAACGTATATATTTACTTCTATTTTTCTGTGAATATCAAGGGCTCAAGATCAATTAAGCTGCCTTAAAATAGATATTTTGCATTTATTTTTTCATTTCACGCTTTTTCATTGTTGAAAATATGCATATTGTCTTTGATGAAACGAACTTTCGAATTTTGCGAAAATATAGAAATTTTAGTGTCAGGTGCATGGGAATTTCTAGATGAAATCAGTGGAGAGTGGCAATAAATTTGGTTCCTCTGAAATTTGAATGCCTCGAAAGGCTGTCGCAAAGAAGATAGATGCACCGTGTAAACGGTCTCTCTAACCATTGACCGATTCGGAAATTGATGAGTTTAACATTTTTTAATACATTTGATTTATTTGGATGCATGGCAATTATTTTATGCGAAGGGTACGGAAGAAAAATTCTCCATCGTCAACTTTTCATATTTTATTTGAAATAAATATGCCATTGGAGCATAATTCCATGCTATTGGAGATAGAGAAACACTTTTACGATTTCCTTGTAAATTTCAAGGAGTTCTATTTTGTCTTATTTGTGTTTTTCGTGGTTATACTTTGCATTTTAGAGACCCGTTTCCTTCATCATCCGTTAAATTTCATCAAAAATGAAATCTTTAACATAATAATCATTATAGCATCAATTCCATAAAATTCCAATTGTAATTCATCCCCTTTTGTTGTAATGCTGTGTTTGAATAAACTTATGTATAACACACTTTCTGCACTGTCGATAGGAGCATGCATTCAAGAGAATTTAGAATAGAGTAAAGCGGATTAATAACCGATATTCTTTTACGTACGACTTTTAAGACATCATTTTTCCTTTTAATACACTATGATTTATTAAAAATAATGTATTCTGCACTGATACGGTTTTTAATGGGGATTTTCGAAGGTAAAAACAAACTCAATATTTTTCCAAATTAAGTATAAAATTTAGTATTATCATTTGTTTTTGTTTTGACATATACGGTACAATCTCTGTAATCCGGCCTTCCGGTAATCCGACACGTCCAGTAATCCGGATTGCAGGGATGGCGACCTCCCTCCGGCTATCATAATTTCGTCAGTTTTAAATAAAAGATTTTTCAAAGCATAGTAAGCATTTGTTTCGTTATTATGTATCTATGAGTGCGTCTGTTCCATTCGTACATAATTTTCATGAAGTTTTGGTTGCATGACCTACTGTATCGGAAAAAGAAAACAAGTATAACGATATAGAAAACGATTCTCCGAATCAAAAACGTTTCTCAATTCACTCAGTACATCAAAATATTAAAAAATTAGCCTCACAATTCAAGAGAATTTTCTAAATTTTAATTATAATTTGAAGGAATGAGTAAAGAGGCGATTTTTCAAAGTAATTGCACCGGTTCCTTCTAATAATCCTTGCCTTGGAGTTAATCTCGTGGAATTGTNAAATATAATAGATTAGGTAATTTTGCATTAAATTGCTAATTTAATATTTAAAATTTTTTTGGTGCATTCTATTTATGCTTTTCCAATAATCCGTCGTTTTCGATAATCCGGTTATGTCCCGGTTACATATGTGTCGGATTACCGAGATCGCACTGTAGTATAATTATCAACACACCGAGAGGAAATTAAATCGAATCAATTAGTTTTCCGTTTCAAACAAGATCTTGGGGGGGGAATAAATATTATTCATTCCCATTTCTTTGGTAATTAATGTTCCAACTTTCATGAAATAGAATATTTTAATTCATAATATTTTCTTTCATTAGTTATTGACATAATAATGATATTTATTCTTCAAATGTGTCGGCTGTCCAACGTTAGATTCACTGTGAATTAAAAGTCTTGTTGCTAATAAAAAGAAATTGTTAATCCTATATGTTTAAACGCCGTGCAATAGTATGTCAAGCTTGACAGCTTAGGAAATACGCAAATTTGATCATGTTGAATTTCTGTTCCTAATTAGAAATTAGAATAGATTCATTGCATAAATGAAAAGCGAGATGTAATCTATCGTTTAGCATCAACACAAAATTCAGGCATGAAAAGCTGAATTGCCTAAAAAAATTTTTTTTTCAAAGATGTTGGCTCTTTATAGAAGGGAAAAACAAACCATATTTTGAGAGATATTTCCTTCCATCGCATAGCATTTTACATCATGTTTACATCATTTTAGCATTTTAAGGAGATTACACTTACGTTTAGAATGATGTTTCTATGTCTGCGTTCACTTCAGAAATATTATAAAATTATTATACAAATATGTGAGTGCTATTCGCTGAGGCAGTTAAGCGCAATGTACTCTCTATGTAATCAATTATCAATTTATAGCTCCTAAAGAAAAGAAAAAGAAAGACACAAATGACAGCAACTAATAAGCCAAATTTCGTGAATTTTGATTTCCTAGTAAGTAGAGACCATGATGTATCTCATAATCGCAAATATAGTAATAATGTCGTGGAATATACATATTCTGGATAGCTTTTCCCTGTGCGATTTAAAAAATATGAAAAAGACGTAATTATAAAAATGAGAAATAAGAAAGCTCTTTTCGTGAATTTTAAGAGATGTGTCAATGGAATCCTAGCCATGATATCGCGCAAATTTTCATACTTGAGAAGATAGAAGTCATAAAAATGATCCCGCTTTAGGATATATTTATTCATAATTAATGTGAAATATTTTGATCAACCGCATACTTTAATATACATATAACAAACATACAAACATAAATTTGAAACAGCGAATAGGATAGACAGAATTCATTGACAGTGGACGACGATGACTTTTCTGTTACTGCAGATTTCTTTTAAACCAATTGCAACGATAGTTCAATAATAGGTATACTTGCATTGTGAAGAATATCTGGGTGCAATTTTGATTCATGTTTCATAAACATGGTTGTTGTATTGTAAAATTGTTGTTTTTATTAAAAACGATTAAATTTATTTACAAAATGAACGAGAATGCGTTAATTTTATGTGGCGCAATTACTTGCTCTGTATAATAAATTACTTCGATAATTTGAGCGCGTCCTCTGGTGAATTGGCCGAACTAAGAACCATGAAGGCCGCAAGCGGCCTGACGGCCACAGAAGGTCTGAACCATTGGCCTTCAATTAATAAAATGAGTTCAATGACCCATGACCACTTAAACTAAATTATAGGTAGTGCAGGAATCCCTATTATTTCGTCGAATATTGCTATACATCAAGAGTAGGCACTGCGGATATACATTGTGACAATGCTTCTACTTTTCCCCACTTTTGTTCTTGGCAATAGAAGAAAGAAATAGGATTTTTTCATAATTGTTCTGTAATGTATTAAATGAATCGTCTTCCTCTCGGGAAGGATTAATGTCCTTTTTGTAGTATACACACAGAAAGCTTCTGTTTTCCACGTTTTGGGTTGGCTATAATTGAATCAGGTTTCCAATGATGTTTTCTTAGTTAATTAAGGATATAAATGCTTACTATCATTATTATTCCTGTGGTGCTGTTTTTCGTAGCATTTATGAAACAGTATCTACATATGCATATAATTCGCACTATATATAGTTTAACTGTATCATATCAACATGATGTATTATGCTGTTCGCTACATGATTACTGTATTTTTTCATACAACTGCACTCAAAAGCACATACATAAATATATTACACCGTATTTCAATATATCACGTAACATAACAGAATTAAGTATTAAACATGTACAATTACGCATTAATTTCTTCTACCTTGTATACCGATTCACTGATATGGGCAATTAGATGATTGCAAATTATATAAAACAGATTTTGATATCGATTTAGGGCCACAAAGCAGTCATTCTGACTGTGGACTTGTTGTCTAGGTATTTAGAGTAACCACCTTTCATTTCACAGTCTTAACTCTATTCAAAAGCTCCAAATTGTTTTCAGTAACCATTGATTTTCACATACGATTAGGGATTTCATTATTCTTACAATTGTATGTCTTTATTACTCTAACATCAAGTTACAATTTTTTCACGACAAACCTAATACTTAAGAATTGCTTATAAAATTACGAGCATAATGCTGGAAGAACAGTCTTTGCCAAAATGAACAGAAAGGGCCTAAATCTGAGCAATATTTTGATCAGCACATAATTTTAAATAAATAATAGGGCAATATGGTATCATGGCTAAGTTCTATATGTCTGATCAATCTCTTCAATATGTTTGAAGCCTCTCGCCGCCTGTTTCTCTGACTTATAAGCTCAATCTAAATTTTAAGGCTGTCAAACAAAGGAATGCCTTCGATAGGGTTCCATCTTTGTAATAGTGGGGTTGGCAATCTATGAACCAATCTATAGTCAACTTATTTGAGGAATTCGGCTTGCGGATGATTTTTGATCAGTTAGAATGAAATCTATGAAGAATTTCGTACACTATACTGAATTATAAGGCTCTGTTTTTATCCATTTTTGTGTTGGTATTAACAACAGAAATGATTCGCAAGCATGAGAATTCATATTAAATGTTATGCATGCACCTAATGCATATTTCATATTTGCCGCCTCTCGGAAAGACTTTGAATGGAGTTTTGTTATGTTATGTTAGTTTTGAATGGAACAAGTATTAGCAAATAATTAAATACTAAGTAAATATAATAGATTAAATTCGAGTAAATAGAATAGGTTAATTAATTAAATTTAATTTAATCGTGTTCCTTAGTCATTTTTTGAATCAATTTGTTTTATTTAGCTATATTTATATATATAGTCTTTTAACTGTGTTAACTGATTATACAAAAGTTATTGAGGTCTAACTATTTTAAAGCAATATAAAAGAATAAATGGAAAAAAGTAGTAGGTTTTTTCGTCTCTTAAATACCGCATCGAAAGGTAAGAGAACTTCCGTAGATCCCACATTTATCAATGAATGAGATTGCCCCATTCTCCATTAATATTTATCTTCCATCGAAGCCGCAACTGAATCGAATGAATAGAATTGATTTTTGTTAAATTTCATCTGTCAATAAATGTTAAGGTTTTACGCGTCTGCTATTAAGCAATTACATTAAGTATTTCATCTAAGAATCATTAAATCTCTGTATTCACTGCAAATACAGCTTCATGAAAATTATTATTTTAGCTAAAAATTGATGCATCATTGGATTTGTTTCCAAATTTGAAGGTTCCTAATGATACATATGATGTGAACCATTAGGCCCGAATCCTAATGGAGGTAATATAAGCGCTTGAATAGAGACAAACATTTCCTTTTTATAAGTCCTTTAAGTATTAAAATCAGTGCATAGTTTTTTGTATCAAATGTTTTATTTAATTGTGTTTTGCTTTGATCAACTTCGTTACAATGTGTTTAGGTATATTCTTTGCAGTTCGTGTAAGCATAACACATTCACTGTTGTGGGAAATTATGGAAAACTAAAATATAATCTAGGAACGAATCATGACATTTTTGTGTATTACTTGAAACAATATTGGAGGACGGAATATTGAAATTCGGGTTTCAAATATCATTCTGACATAAGGAACGTTATAACGATACGGCAATGCAATCAGCGACATCGGATGAGTTATCAGACTTCTCAACTTCTTACTTCCATAACGCAGTCTTTGTTATTCCAAAAATTGAAGAAAGGATAAGGAAAATAGAAGCTTCAGGCATCTAAGTCCAATTGAAATTTAAATGTGATCGTATTTGCAGAGTTCAGTCGCTCACGTAGTACCTTGATGGACATGTTCTCCTTCTTGGTTCGGTTTAAATATGAATAGGTAATGAATTGTCAACATCGTGTGACCAGATTTTCAGCAATGAGTATTGCAGCAATTTTTCAAAGTTCCTTTTTTCATCCTTCCATTAGCAGCTCTGTTCGGAGTGAAGATGTTTTGTATCTTAGTTCTGGGTTGATCCACCGCCGGGATTAGGCGCAACGATCGGGTTAGCTCGGGATGCGGGCTGTTGTAACCTGTAAATCAATCAGTCGCCTTTTTTTAGTGTAAAATATACTTTTTTACCAATATTAACTTCTTATTCGCGCCATCATTTTTCATATATTCTTATATAGCAAGAATGCGAAGAAAAAGGAAGACGCATATGTAAATACCTACACAACCTCTCATGGAAACTATCACTTGACATTTACTCATAATTTTAAGACGTTTTCTATGTAACATTCAAGTAATAATATAAAAATCACTCTGTATTAATTTTTATCTAATTTTTGAGAACCTCTTTCTTTTCTTTGTTATGGAATCAACTGCGAAAGGTCATCAATTTGGGGATCAAATGATATATTGATAGTTACAGAATAAATACCTTCATGTCACCCAGCTCAAAATTCCTATTCCACAAAAATGCTTTCCTAGATAAAGCTTCATTATGTTCTGGGAGAAATTTTTACCTCGCGTAAGACTAAGGAAAGATTGTTATGGGTAATTATCTTCCTAAAATTCAAAAGGCATTAACATTAAATAAATGAAAAACGATGGACTTCGTATTTTCCATCGTATCGTATCGTATTTCCAATTCGTCCATTGTTTCTCATTTATTAATCGGCGTTTCACGAAGTAAGGTCCAATCATATGTATTATGGCCTTAACATTCCTAATGCCAGTTCGAGATGGTCATGTAGAAAAGTATTTGATAAACAACGATGATCCATAAAACCTCTCGCTGCGGACCCTTTTCGTAATATTTTAAATTTTACTATCATAAACATACTATGATCAAACAAGCACCATTTCATGATTTATCTTTACTCTCTCAAAGGTCACGAAGAATTAATTCAATCGAAATTATGTGCGATCAGGTGGAAATGATTTGCGAAAGTCGCTGGTTAGTAATTTTATTTGCGTATGCAAAATTGGTAGTTACCTCAAACTTCAGATAATAAATTGATTAGTAGTGATATTTCTTTAGTCATTGCTTATAAGATAACAGTATCGCCTTTTCCTTACTCAATCTTATAAAAAAGCGTATGTTTTGTCTAGATACTGATTTCATAAGCCTAATCTGAAATATCTTGAAACCATATTTTTGCGTGATTTGTAATAATTGATTTACTTAGCTTTTAAATGCCTCTAAATCTATATAAATCTAAGCAGCCTTTTGGCGTGTGGCAGGGAATGCATGCACCAAAACTCTACGTTTAACATCGGCTGCATATAGGAACGTACTTTCTCTGAAAAATAATTATGAAATTAATACTTTTCTAAATCAGAGGCTCGCGACTTCCTAAAACCATTTTCTTATTGATGAAATTAGGGAACATGCACTGCTTTGCGAGCTAATGCGATAATAGATTTTCATGATTTAATTGGATATCAGTAATAGATATTTTCTCTTAAACGAATAATGGATATTTTATAGAGATATTTTTTATTACATTCTACAGTTTACTAGTCTCAGTCGACCATTCGAAGTTCGATGATTCCTTTTCTTGTAATCTTGTAATGCCTTCAAATTTCATTTTCTCGCTGATGTCTGCTGAAATGAAATTTCAGCCAGATGAAGTCGCTAATAAGTGAACTGCAATGTTATTACTTTAATATCAAATTGTCTCGAAAATCATTTTTAATTGCAAAGTTTTTAATGACTTTGATAGTATTAAGAAAGGCTAACCTTCGTCGTTAAATTAGAAAAAAAACTGGAATTAATAGAAGTTCACAACTGGAATTTAAGATCATTTTCTCTTATAAAAAACAATAACTACCCATGCTTCTTCGTTGGAAGGCGGTGTCTTCTGCCATTTTATCATTGCAATTCTTCATTCGAAAAGACGAAGCACTAGATACTTATTTCTCTTGAATTTTATAACTGAGAGGAACTATTATACTAAAGCTAGTAAGTTTACATTATTGCATCTTTACTTGTCAATTTGATCTCTTGTGCCTAATACACAGTATTAAGCACAGAAAATTATAGATATGAAGGTATGAAAATAGTGGTGACAGTGGCTTAGGTTACTTTTACTTTTCGGTAATGCACTGGCAAAGATGCCATCCTACATATATTTAAATGCACGAAATGAATTAATTACTTGGTCAAAGATTGTCTTTGTAATAAAATGATTATCTTTGCGTAATTTACTTCGGCCGATCCGACAATTCGGGTAAAATTAGGAAATAATGCAACGACAAGTCGTTTTTGAGACCCATTTTTTACACGAAAGATACACGACAACAATAAGCTAAAGAGTTAACTCGAACTCTTGGTGTTTACACCTCCTGCCACACGCAGAAAGGCGGCTTGCTGGGTATTTGAGTTGATGTGAGTAATGCAAACCTTGCATAATTTCTTGCTGTAATATCACATATATAATATAATAGAGTCACAAGCACTATGAAGCCATCAAAAAACCCATTGCGCATTTCGCTGCCGATAGCAACATCCTCAGGGGTAGAAGCGTGACTAAGGAGTCACGCTTCTATTATACTTTTATATTATATTTATATATTATACTTTTGCTATCAGCGGTAAGCTTTCTTGTGACATATATAATAAGCAAAATGTCTGTACGCTCTCTATATCTCAGAAACGGCTTGTTGCAGAGATGTGAACCAAACTGCATCATAAGGAATAACAAGTGTGAAAAATAGCGACAAGACTGGGAATCGAACCAAGGTCTTTCACTTTCCGGGCAGATATTCTAACCACTGAACTACCATGCCGAGTTTTCTCCATACTGTTCCGGAATGGTTTTGTGAGGAAAGCAGACAGCCTGCTAAACAATGTCAAAAGATACACGGCAAGGTAGTTCAGTGGTTAGAATACCTGCCCGGAAAGTGGGAGACCTGGGTTCGAGTACCATGCAAAGTAAATACACCTTTCCTAAACCTGCATTATGTTTCTACGACGTTGAAAGCCCCACGAAAACTATTCTCATCTCTATAAGGGCTCGCGTTTCGTTTTCGAATTTGTAAAATTTTAATAAACAACCCTCCAAACAATGAGCTCGAATCGTTGAACTATTGTTGCATTCGAGTTCATGCATCATCCCATAAAAATATACTGGGATTATCAGTTCGTATAGAGTTAACGCTAGGATCTAATGATATTTTATAAATAGCAGGCAATTTTCTGAGATTTCAGCATCTGCAAAGTTCAATATGCAAGTCACAGGGGCTAAAATACGGCCATGCAGGAGTGTTTCTTAATCAACCCGATTTAATAAAAAAACATTCATACGTTTGTTTGCCGTAATCAATGTGACGAAAAAATATTATGGTGAAAAAAGGGAAGATTTTTGAGAGTCGAACGAAATATGTACGCCAACAGGCTTTTAAAGCTGTATCTGTAAATCCCAGGAAGAGCATGTTTTTAATAGAAAACGAGTATTAAATATTTCAGGATTCTGCTAATATTGTTGGCTTTAATTCTATACTGATTAGTGCTTTTTAAATGTAAGTTATAAATAGGTTGTGTATTCAGTTACAATATACAACTCAATTTGCAACCATAATTGACGTGGGCGTTTCCGGTACCCAATAAATGACACCGAGCTCAATAATTTTATCCTACAAGAATACGATTGGAATTTAAAAGGAGAGTTAACGGATGTAAGATTACAGTCTTTTTCTAACTAATCTTAGTGCTTAAAATCCAAAATTACAAAGTTTTATGAACGTAGACTCCACAGTTATGATTGAAAAAATATTCCCCACAATTATTTAATTATTACCAAATTCATTTGAAGTTTATCCAGGATCAAATAAACCATAACCGTTGCCACCGGATCCCACGACCTAATCGCGACGGGTAATTCTTAAATAAACAAATATACCTGTAACAAATTTATTGACTTATTATGGTCTTACGAGGGAAACTTTCTGGCTTAGGAGGACCAGATATTAACGATAACAGAAATATTTTGTAACGAAATTAACTTTCATCATAAATTAATGGGGCGTTTACTAGTAAATACTCTTTATTTATAAACTATTTTTTAACCGCAGTAATTATCATGTAGGTGCATTCAACTCTTAGAGCCCAAATATCATTTCGGTCCAAGATTAAAATGTTGATGTCTGTATTTCAATAATAGTAAATGACACGTCGAGAAGGATACTTTAACCAAATTTGACGGTTGAGTTTTTGATTTTATCAGGTGCATGCATACGAGCAACGATGAATTGAGAAGATAGTATGTACATTCTCTATTTTCTCTCTGTACTGCATAACTTCTTACAGCGTGGATTAGCGTGAAGTGACTTGTTTCGAGGGATTACATTATGAAGAACTTCATCTTCGGTGCAAGGAAACACTACCTCGGTTTTAACTTCTGAAGGAACTAATTTTTTATTTTAAATTCGATCAGTCGTAACTAAGCCAATATAGCTCGTTTGTTTAATATCATCAAACTAATACGATTAATGAAACCCTAACACTCCTAGTTAGACCAATTTTTTTTTCAGTCATTTATTCCATACTGAATAAACTTAGGTGCACACGATATATGTTTAATCTCTTCCATAAAATAGCACAAAACTGATTTACAGTGATATCTTGATATCGGAAGAATTTCTTTTTATTATGATTGTAAAAGAACTACAATAATTTGAATAATAATTTGGTAATAGAAGTATAAAAGATCTCATTTGCAACAAATGTTCTTATGAATCCGTTCCCTTATTCTGAATTAGAGTTCGATGACGGATATTAAAAAAACATTCCTCATCTTCTTTTTTAAGCGTTTTTCCTAGTTATGTACTTCTATTTTATAAACATTTTTTAGAATCTTTTTCCAAACAGATGACAGCTCGTTGTTGATTCGTACCCTAAATTGAAACATTTTATTTTTCAGGAAATCAGTGAGAATGCTGGCTGCGATCAGCATGAACCCTGCAGCAAAGTCTCGAAAAGGAATTCAGAAGGTTTTTCCAGGGATTGGGTCGTATGAAGGAATTCAGGTGAGATCAATAGTAGATATGGCTTACTTTGTAATCAAATGCCAAAACCAAATGGATATTCGTGATAGCATTCGCATATTTATACGTACGCATGGCAGTAGAAAGAAATTTTCAATGATGATTCTTATTTAATATTGAATAATTACATTTTTGTAAAAGTACATAGTTTGTGGTATTACGTTGTTCAACTGAATAGGTTGAAGACTGATTTAACATAGAGTAAGGATTAGTCGCGCTGCTAGTTGAGACAAATGAGGCCGTATAGCCTTTTGTTTGCCTTCGCCATATTAATTCGCATTAATTACTTTACAACTTCTCCGATCAATCGATTTCAATCGATTTTGCCCAACATTTTTTTAGCTTTAGTGAATGAGAAATAAGTTAGCAAAATAAATAAACATCAATTGCCAATAATTCTACTAAATCTTTTCGAAAGTAGAAATAAAACTCTGCAAACGGAAGAAAATTATTCTTCGGTATTTGCATGTTCTTTCCGGAATCATTCTCATTTGCCGAAACGTAATTTATGTATTTTTTAAGATTTTTAACCCGCAAGCAGCCAGTGGCGTATGGCAGGGGGGGGGGGGGTAACACCATAATCTAATCTAATCTTCCCTATTAGCTTCTCTGGTACTATGAATCGGAAAGAACGACCAAAAGTAACTACACGTATATGTTTTAGTGATCACTTCCTTTTAGCTTTTTCGATGCACCTCAGAGATCGCGCTCGGTTTTTAACAGAATGTCGTCTTTTACTTCTAAAAATTCTGTACCGATGATTTTTTTGAAAAGTTTTCGTCGGCAATCAGATCTTCTCTCTTAGAGTGAGTTCCACCCGAGTGGTTTTATCATAGCTGTAACACTACTGTCGAACCTGAAAACTCCCCTGACGAAACGGGCGGCTCTACGTTGGACTATCTCTAAATCTTAGAATAACTACATATGAAACCCGGATTGCGTAGCAGTATTCGCGACTTGATGAATTTTGAAATTTTTGGTTGAATGAGAGAAAAGTACGCAATTTCTTTCACTCTAGATGGGCATCCCTTCAGGGTTCTACTTGTTAACCTTTACATTCTATTCGCCTTTCGTATAGAAACTCGGATATATTCCTTAAACTATACACTACTGCTATGTTTAAGCCCTAATCTTAAAATTCACGAAAAAGCTTCCAAACCCCATGTTTTAGTTGAAACTCCAACGCTCAGGTTATACTTGTGCTTGTGAAAGGCATAAGTTCTGACGCAAGGAAAAGGGTTTAGGTAACTTGGAATGATAAGGTGTGCACCTGGGAAAATTCCCAAGGAGAAACTGATATGAAAAAGGTCTGACGGAACCGGGACTCGAACCCGGGTCGGTTGGTTGCTCTATCCATTGAGCTATCCCACCCATTTCTCCGATAGATAGAGCAGCCAACCGACAATTGAGAGACACGGATTCGAGTCCCGGTTCCGTCAGACTTTTTTTCATGTCCGTTTCTCCTTGGGATAAGTTCTGACTGTAAGATGACGCAGCATCGCTACAAAATCCAGATCCGTATTGTTCCAGTGGGTGGTTTAGTAGGAACTTCATGAGAAGTTCAATATCTATTTCAGTAAGAAAGTAAGCGAAGTATTTGATCTTTAATTTGGTCAGTTATGAATACATTGTGCAAGTAAATACTCGCTTGTATCTCCAAAAAAAATTGACGGACGCCATTCGTTCCTAGCCTGAAAGGGAGCAAATTCTTCTTTGTTCGTAAAAAAAATCAGTTGGTAAGGCCTTTCATCGGCCTCAGAAGTTTCACGTTGGCAAAGAAGTTATGCAAATCTTTAGTTTGCTTCTTCTCGTGAAAGGCCAAATTTAAAAATGTATTGCCAAGTCAATTAAGCGAAATCTAGAAATGAAACTAGAAATATGAAACTTTATATGAAATATAATATGAAATTTGACTGGTTTCTTCGTTTCCTAACAGAAATTACCTTTATAAAACTTACATTCAAAAGGTCTAAGGGATTTTCTAAACGTAAAAATTTCGAATTCGCTGTCAGAATGGCATTTTTCTGCATTCATCCACTCGCCATTATTCCGATAAGAAATGGCTTTTTAAGAGACTTTCTGGCCCTCTTGCTGGAGTAAGAATTTCCACCCATTGCCCTACTTCCGCTTTTATTATTGCTTATAATTGTGAGTTGATTCGAAAGTAGCGTAACGTGATTATAGACCACTTGTATTAGATCTAAAATGCAAAATCAAACATAACCAAGGAGTACAGACGAATTGCTGCTTTTATTTTATTTATGAGACGAAATATAAACGTATGGGCATTACTGAACTATTTTTCATTACTACATGGCTCAACAGAATTTATATGTTTTGTGATGAGTAATTTATCTTTGTATTTATTTTTTTTATTTCAGACTACCTTAGGCAAAGATTCCTACAAATATTGAATAGAATGAAATGTTGAAATCGAAACCAGAATTTTTAAATTGACTTAGCTTTCTTACAGTCAAAGTCTAATGTAAATTCGAAGAATTCCGAAATAAGAGAAAATGGTTCCTAAGAAACCTCAGAAGTCAAATAATGTATTTATGATGGGAATCTAGGCGCCTCCGTAATTTCTGGAATCGAATATAGGACACTTTTTTATAGGACATTTTACGCTATGAAAGTGTGTTTTTGAACGTTACTTGTCGCTAAATAATTAGATGCTGATTTCTTTCAATTTCATGTCCTTGTTAAAAAACTAGAAATTATCGGTATTCCTAAAATTTCATTGGTAACTAAAAAACGGTAATATGCTATGTTTTTCATGTAAGATTATCTCGTAAAAAGTTATATTTTTAAATATATAAAAAGTTACGAGATTCTTAAATGAAAACCTCATGTTTAAAATGTTACATGGAATGGCAAATTCAGTATTTTTTTAAATTTTCAAGCATCATGTGCTGCATCAGGCCTATTAGTAAATGAAATATACTATATTAACTAAAAATCGATACGGGTTTATAACGTTGTAGGTATGTAAATGCTTTTTCTTTTGTAACTCGTGAATCTTTCAGGGGACGGAAGCCACTAAACAATAGTTCAACTACCGTTTAAAATTTTCCGGGCAAAAATCCATGGATCTGTATTTTCGGACGGCATCTCTAAGAGCATGTTTTTACCTTGGGATATTCCAACGAATATCAATATAATATTTTACTGCTGCACTTTCCTTCAGTTCGAATAATATATTTTTCAAGATGGAGAGTAATTTAATCGAAATGGAAAACTGATCCTATTTCCCTACATATTTTGTAAGAAAGATCTTCTCAAAAAATGCCTCCCATTTGAATATAGCATATCTCTTGGTATTAGTTCAAATATCTATAAAGTATTTCCCATCACGTTAGTTATAACGTCATGAAGAAACTTTGAAGTGAAATTCGAAGATATTGATACATCTTTTATTATCTTTTCTTGTTTTTACTTTATTAATGTAAATGCTATTACATTTTTCCCCAAACGTGCTGGATCAAATACAATAAATGTATGTAGCGTTGAAATGTGTTATCAGGAAAAGAATGGCGTCCTCGTGGACTACATCGTTGCCAAATCTTCCTCATTGAGCGCGCGAAACGTATTCGTTTGAAATATCGGCGTGAGAGACGTTGCCTTTACAAGCTCAAATTATCAGTCCCTGGACTAAAATACAGTACTTGTAACGTACCTAGAAACATCTTATGGAATTATTTCTTCTTTTTGAAGATTTGAAAATACGAAGAACTTATTCAAAGGGCGAAATTGTAAATGTATTATAGTGGGTTTGAGAAATCATTTTGCAATACCCGAAGCCCGCACAAGTTGCCTCCGTATACCATTGACTCTTCACCACTTGCATAGAATGCCGATACTTTGGTTGTCAGCTATGAATATGTTCACAGCTGGAACTTGTTAAAAGATTACCTTTCTTATACATGCGAGGATTCCTCTTTCCAGAACTGAATGTACCCTAATTAATAGTAGCCATATGTTCAATTACCAAGTAAAATAGATCCAAGAATTATTTTGTTACTAAAAAACGCCCCCGTCAAGCATGACAGGACCTAATTTAGTTTAAAAATATATCTATTATCGTATATATCTGGTCCTCCTAAGCACAAAAAAGTTCTGCGGTAAGATCACAATAACTCAATATATTTCTCAACATTATTTATAATATTTATTCTACTGTTTTCAAGTCATGAAAGCCTACTTTACGTAAATTTCTTATAAAAATTATAAGAACTGATTATCCCCGTGCACTTATATGGGATTATTCATGAAATCAAAGTTCAACAATTGCCTTGGTCGTCAAAGGTATGGTTTGTTTATTTCTGAAAAAATTACGAAATTTACGTCTATGTTATCAAAGTTCTCGCAATTTATATCGAATTTATATGAAAAATTCAAGACTAAAATATGATTCTATGATTATTTTCATTTCTTGTGACACTGGTCTCAATTTCGTAGGACCATTGTTTCTAATTTAATTATGTAAAAGAAACGACCTCTGCAAGTCATGAAAACGTAATTTATGTACATCTCTTATGGAAACGTATTTTGTGCTCCTGCGTTCGAACACGGGCCTTTACAGAGATGAGAATAATTTTCCTGGGGGTTTCAGCATCGTAGAAACTCAATGCAGTTTGTTTCGGATCTCTAAGTCAAGCCGTTTCTTCAACTTCGCGGGTCATCAGTGGTCCAAGGACTGATGACCCGCGAAAAGCTTTTGGTGGTCTGTGAAGAAATCTTGTCGTTTCTTGCAATTTTTACATTTATTATACCCTTTCAGAATATTCTGAATCTTCTCCGTGGACTAACACAAGGTTGACGTGAGACAACAATCTCATCTGAAAAATGATAGCATAATTATTTTATATGCATTTGTACCTTATAAAAAATCATTAGTGGTCCGCAGGGTTCGAAATTCTGATTTTAGTGGTCTGTGGGATCCGAAAGGTTGGCGACCGCTGATTTTGGTTCATAAAATTTCATTTGTCAGACTCCCATTAGAAGAGTTGGGACCAAAAACATTTGTATAGTCAAAATATAAGGGGTGGATAAGATTCGTTCAGAGTACTGCTAATAAAATGATGATCGGTGGCTTACAAATAAGATATGCCGGCAGACATGAAAAAGTCATCATAACTTCGGTTGCGACTTCAACTAGAAATGGCATGCTCTACATAGGTCCGCGGTAAGGTTTCCAAAAGAAGCTTTGATATATCATTCACTATGGTAGAAGAATGTGAGATGGTAGAAGAGGATGAAGTAGAGGTAACAGTTATGTGCCCATCTGTGGAATGACAGAGGAAAAGAAGAAATATTGAGGGATTGCATACAAATAATGCTAAAACTTTAACTGAAATAATGTTAAACCATCAAGGTTCGATGTACTCTAGTATTTCACAATTGAATCCAGTGTCTTAGTTCGCTGCTATAATCCTTCATAAACTTTTGATTTACCCTTTAGGTACGGTTGGCAAAATTGCTGAAGTGATTCCCACGTTTTTTTTGAGTTCTTACCCATTGCCCTTGGTTCAAAGTCGGTCGGACATTTTACCTGACCTTTTATACCTTGATTTCTTGAGATGAAGTTTGTAATACCGACCGTTACCCACTAAATTCACCTTCCTAACCCTTTTCCTTCGTCGAACCCTTCCCTCGACTAGGGAAACACCAGGGGGCCCTTTTTGCTAACCATCCTACGAGTATCTTAGGGTCTAACCTACGCAGGTAGTTTGGTGCAGCAGATGTTTGATAATCTTCCTCTAATTTTCTCAGACTTTTGCTAACGTATTTTCGCTTTTTCTCACCTGTGTCAGCGCATAATAGGCTCATAATTTAGATCCGAATCCCAAATTGAAATAATCTTTTATTCGAAATTTTGAGAGACGATGATTGATTTTGCCAGTTTTTGTGTACGAAATAAAGTTGCTTCCTATGGATTTTACGATCGGCTAAATATGTGTACTATGAAGCCATCAGCTAAAAATTAGGAGAACTAGAGGAAAGAGCAGCCTTCTGTCACCCACCGAGAGGCGGCTTGCAGGGTGATTTAGATGTGGATGAAATGTAAAATTAGAAAATTTTATTCTTTCTCTCGTTTAGAACCAAGATACATATGTACCTCGCATTTGGGAAAAAAGCATATAAATTTTAATACAGAAGCATTTTTCATCTACATAGAAGAATTTAATTTTGATAGTTTCGTGATCGAAGCGTCACAAAAAAATTCTGCAATTCATTAGCTATAGTGCCATTTATGCAATTTTTGAAAATTTCTTTTATTTCTACTGTAATAATTGGTTAATTTTTCATATAACTTCATCGTATTTTACTTAATCGATAGATTCATTGAAGTGATTAACTTGATGCTAAATTAGCGAAAAAATTATTTCCACGTCTTCAAACGCAAAGGAACGGAAATGCCGAAAAATGCCGAAATGCCGGAATTTTGCCGAATTATATTTCTAATATTGCGACGGCCTACCTGGCTATTTCTGAAATTATACTTCGCCTTATCATATATGTGTGTATAAAAAATATGTTTTCCTTTTATTCATTCAATTTTTCATTACAATAGAAAAAAATCTTTTGCAGCTCAGTATAATAGAAATCTATTAGAGGGAATTCAGATATTCAGACGCAGTCACGTATCTAAACAAGTTATAATTGGTGATTAATCAATTGAACAAAGGAATATTACGTTAACTTTTTCGTTTTTGCTTCGCTTTTATACAAATGCACGAAAACCGCAGGTGTCTACGCCATTCGCTTACAATAAACTACCATATTCTACATATCTTCTATAAAACAGGATGTACATATATGTTATATATCATCAGGAGAACTAGGAGCTCTGCATTCCATAATCTACGACTACAGTCATACCCTTCTGGTTTGCATTGTTCTGCAATTCCAGCCAAGGCCGCGGATCGCGTAAAAGGTCGCGAACCCACAGTTTTTACAAGGGAAATGCACCGGAGAAACATTTACCCTTACATTATGATAATCCAATGAAACTCCTTAGCACCCCAATCGGCGGCCAACCTTCCATCGGCTCGTTGGCATTCGGGGGCGCCACGATCTGTAATTAGCATACAAATTGGGAAGTGCGCAATAAACCCAATCGCGACTGGGAGGCAATCGATTAGGATCGGCGACCTGGGTTCTCATCCTCTTCCATCCCATCCCATCCATCTCTCTCCTCCCACTCCCATACCTGTCTCCGTTCAATCTCTCTCTCCTTCTCTCGTGCCTTTTCCAATACACATCTCTCCCCCCGTACCTGACGGCCGTTTCTCGGGATGGCGCTGCCATTTCCCGCGCTTTTCGACCTCCTCCCGCCATCGCCTCTTCCGCCTCCATATTGCTCCCGGGAGGTGGAGGAACAGTTCCCAATGACTTCATTCCCCATCGGTGATCTAAGATAAAGTATCGCGGTTCGGTTAGCGAGTGTCATAAACCCAAGGGGCGAGGGTGGGGAGAGCGGGAAAAAAGGGCGGGAAAAGGGTTAGGCGCAATATTCGAATGGCCCTTTTCCTCCGTTTCCCCGCGTCTGGACGCCGGTAATGTCTCCTACAAATGAGGTTATTCGCGCGCACGGATTTACGGTCGCTCCGCGGAAATGTACGCTGATCAAAGTATCGACATGTTGCCGAGCGTTAAAATAAACTAATGTTCCCATTCATAATAAATGAGGCGGAGGGAAATCGCTAATGAAGCTTAACGAAGTGGCAGCTCTGCGGGATAGGAGAAATATTTATCGATCGTTCCGGCGCGGAAAATGCGAAAGTTGGGCGGAAATTTCGCCCAAACTCCGATTTTTTATTTATATATTATGAATAAGTCTCGAAGCGCGGAAACTGAGGAATGAAAATAGAGGAAAAATTGGATATCCGATAAAGTTCCATTATCTGCAGTTTGGCGAAAACTCGGCTGCGGTGACGCGCTGCGGATGAAAAATCTACCTATAAAAGCAAACATTTCTAATCTACACATATCGCGGACTTAAACGCAATTGCAAAAGTATGCGCGGAGATAGGAATAATACTACAAGGATAAAAACCAGTCGTCGATAACGCCGAACCTGGGAAGAATAATCGTTGAGCAGGACATAGATGGAAATTAACATTCTGCGTGGATACCCATCACAGCAAAATTACTAGTTCATTTCTCTTGCCCCTACAATAGTATTTTTCACGTCTTTATTGTTTTAGCGCCCGCACATTTTATGAATCAAAAATAAGATATCAAACGAACTGTTGTATATTTTTTAATTATTATTTACGAGTCTATATAACGAGTGCTATATAACGTACTCACTCATAATGAGTCTTTATAATTTTTTTGAGTAATTGCGCTGGTAATTAACAATAAAAGAATAACATAGAGAACGAATCATTGAAATGGTTTTGTTTACATTTGATGTATGAATTCCTTCAATCACATTTTGGAAGTATTTCTTTCGGAGTAACTATATGACAGTGAATGCTAATGTGTAGTAACCAGAATTTATGTTACGCTTTAATTAATACATTAAAAATATCTTGTTGTCACCTTATTTCTGCTTGATCTTTGCTTGATTTGCTCACTTCAAATATTCAATCCAACGACTTCCGTAGCTTTTCTATCATAAAATTGAACGATTTTTATTATGGTTTTATTAGAATTAGCATTAATTCACATTTGGAGTATTGGATTAAGATTGAGAAATACAGTGAAATCCATGGCAAATTTCAACGCGGCACTTTGTCACGTCAATTCTTGTAAAGCTTAGTCAACCGAGTAACCAGTAACTTTTGGGGGCTTCAGAACACCTACAAAATTGAATTTATCATACTTCGCTATTCCACAATAACATAATAACACTTTGGTCAAGTCATCGAAATGTTCAAGTCTTAGATTGAATTAATAATATACGGAAATGCCACATTTTATTGTATAATAATAAGATTCTCTGCCTAGAACCTGCTTTCGAAAGGAATGGTGAAAATGGTCAAGGTTAACTAATATGAAAAAGGGTGGAGTACATCTGCTTGTTTTTGCTCTAATATAATTTATTCAGAGGCGCGAAAGTGAAGACTACTAGACGGGACTAGTCTCAGAAATGTTTTATGGTTTTTCAAACGCAGGATAAATTTAATTTCGCGAATAATCCGTGGACTACGTAAAGTATATTAAATTTATGTGTCGAAATTGCATTACTAATTACATCCTTAACCTAATGCAAGCCTTTCCGGGATACCTTGGAAACTCACTCCGCTTTGTCCTTCATTTCATCACTCCGCATAGGCTGATTAGCTCAACCCATTCGCCCTGCACATTACGCTGATTTGCAAACTGCCACTCGGCGATAAAAAGAGAGCAGAAAACCACTTCCTTTGTTCAACAAAATGATAACATAAAAGGTTTCATTAATTTATTTTCCTCTTTGGCGCATAAACAATTTTTCCCGAAGCCTTTTTTCACCGTCGGGCGCGTGTTTTCTCATATTTCCTAAGCACGCCGCTACGTCCTCCCGTTTTTTAAACAAAAAAGATACGTTAATAGCTCGATTCGCGTGCTTCACTAGATCCCAAAGCACGCATCGGCGTTCCACCTCGGGAACGGCTGGGAAAAAATGAAAAAAGGGGGGGAAGCTCTCCTTTCGAAAAACTCACCATCCTCAAAACTCTCTTTTGCCCCTCTTCCCGCCCTCTTCTAGTACACCTGGCTCTCCTACTCCATACCTATATCCTCACCCCTTTACCTCCCACCCACCGAAACCCACTGCTATTCCACCGCCCCCATGTACTGTGCCGCTCTGCACGAGCCACTCAAGTGGCTTCGGGTGTGTTATGCGGTACAAAACCCCGGGAATGGCCGGCCGAGTTTTAGGTTTTCGATAAGTTCGCGTGGAGGCACTAAAGTGAATGGGCACTGGAGGCCCGTGACATTTATGCTTGTAATAAGAGGGGAATGGGGAGGGTAACAAGTTCGGGAAAAAAGTGCCGTACAGTGATTGCTTCGTGGGAGTTTTTTCTCCCTCTCTGCGGAGATGGAAAAGGTGGCTCGGGTGATGCGTGCTGGGTACATGCACATCTCTCGCTACTTGCTCGGACTCGGTTTGGAAAAAAATTCCCCGCCGCGTCTTTGCTAGGTGGCAGACAATAGGATGATCGGCGTGGGTTGCGAAAAAAGGGAAATGGTGGAAGAGCACGGGTGAAATAAGGGGAACAAAATCTTCGCTCGGCAACAACACAAGCTATTACCGAATAGGTTCTGATGATTTCCTTCTCGGCGAGGTCTACCGTATTTTCCTGTCCTTTGATTTTCAGCTTAAAATTTTGCGCTGCAATCGCGGTCCATGCATATGCGCTCAAATGTGCATTGAGGTAAATAGCGATAAAAAGATTTATCGTGCTAGACGCTATTAATATTTTGTGGCGAAAAGAATACATCGAGGAACAGCAGAAACAACGCTGAAATGAAAAATTGCATTGATTTCATTGAATTTCTTGAAAACAAAATTCCAGTATTCTTACATCTAGCATAATGTTGAATTTATCTGCCAGGTCATAAAAATCATTTTTTATTTTTATATTCTCCGCTCCAGTTCTCCATATTTTCAAGGTGGACGGAATATCATTTTCTATAAATGTCAGCCTAGCTGACATATATTTTGTATTTATAGTACCACCACCAAATAAGAGAATTCGCTGATATTTGATATTGTAAACATATCTTCCACTCGAATCGTATTTATTTGGACCGTTCTAACACAGGCATTCTTCATAATAGAAAAATTAAGTTGTCCTAAAATTATACCCTAACTTTCATATCTTACCGAAAAAATAATTGACTTATTATCATGGGCCTTGCTAACTTTTGTAGATTTTGTTTCTCTTTTGGCAGAGGATAAGGAAAGAAGCATCTTTCATCTACTATTGTCTCAGTCTTGGTCTTTCCAGCGATAAAATGGAAGATACTGGAGTATGAATGATACAAAAGGAAGGCATTAATCTTGGTCACACGTTATTGATTGCAATGAGAAGTTTTATTACTAGGTGCTGCACTGACGTGGATGTTTACACACAGCGTACTGGCTCAGTGACGAAAACGAGGGTTCATTACCTCACTCCTTATCTAGCCTTCTAAGCCCCATTCCCTCTCCAGAGCTTTTGATAGCTTTTATTGGACGGTCTGAGGTTCAATTCGACCTCCGGTTTGAACATTTTTGAAACCGGATAGAGACATTTTAAACCTGAAGGTTATTTACTGAAATCTTATGAGGAGAAAATTTCCAGACTGCGAATTGGCCTTTTGCCTCATCATCTAATAATCAGCGAAATGTTACTACTTTAGGTCCTCAGATCGACATTTATGGCCCGTAAAGAGCCATAATAACTTTCTCCGCAATTTGCTGTGAAAGGTTAATAGCACCCTTTCCAAGAGCATGCCAATTTTTAAGTATGAAGAAGTGCAGAAAACTCTCCTTAGATCTGAAACATGATATATGGAATATGTTACGTAACGAAGAAATATCTCTTGCTAAGTTTGACACTTTGAGTAAAAACTCAATATCTTAAAAGCATTTTTTTTTATCTACTTAGGGTAAATTCATCGCCTTCTCCATGTTCGGTAACTGGAACTTGATTGTTGAAAGTGTTGAGATTCATATTTTATTAGTTTATACAGTACAGTATTTTAAATTAGTTTATACAAAATACTTTACATTTATTTCGCTCATTTTTGTTCAATGCATTTCCCTTGCCTTCGCCATAACAATTTAAGCGTCCATTTGCTTCATTTCAGTTTATTGTCAGTCAAAATAAAGTAGAATTTTAGGAGGGAATAATGATAGGATATATCACTGAACGAAAAGGCTAGAATCTGAAGGAGAAACAGAGGTGAAAAATATCGACATGGTCAATGCTTAAAACCAGGACTTTTATTTGGCACTATGGTGATAACCTAGGTAGTGGGAGAGTTTGGATCGAGTCCCGGTAAAACCGTTTTTCAATTATGTTTCTCCATTAGATGTTTGGAACTTTTTATAATCTGTTAAACTTGAATATTAAATACCATTATAGACAGAACCAGAATGCATTATATTTCTGCAATTTTCACAAAGCAATAATATCAATCTCATTAATCAAGATACGTGGACAGTTTTATGAAAAGATTGGTAGGCAAACTGAATAACTTCATTTGCAAGATGATGTGTTTTGTGGCCGTTATCATTCTACCTCTTCAAGCTTTTACATTTGCCTCTGTTGGAGGTTTTCTAAAGTTGGTGGCCCTACGCAGTAGCTGCAATATATGTTAAGACATAGATACAGCGCTGCCAGTTTAGCAATTCTTCGCTAGATCGGAGGGAATTCCTTGCCACTTAACGGAGAATATTATTATTTACAGCTCTGCAGCAAGTTAAATGGGGGATAATGTGAATGGAAATTACTGCTGTTGTAAGGGAAATTAGAAAGGTGCTCTATCCAGCGTTAACGGTAAACCAACACACTCAAATGAAGTAAAGGACGAAGATTTTGATGAGATAATTAAAGCACTAGTTTTTTAAGAACCTGTTTTATAATTTGACTATATCTCTAAAACTTTGTGTAACAAAGAGAGTATATTTTTTATAGTTCTAAACTAGTGAAATAAATAAAAGCATTAGATAATAAAATATTTGATTTCCTGTTCTCATCGACAATATATTACGATAATGTCTGGGTATTTCGTTTTTTTTAAGAATGGAAGGGAATATCAAAGAGAGTTTGTCGTCTCCTCCCGGAAGGGGAATCGAAACTAAACGTTTGAAAGACGAAAATTATTAATATTGATAATAAATCAAGGGCAAAGCAATGAGATATTTGGGGGTTAACGCTGATTGTCCTGTCTAATTGAATTAATGATGTTTTTACTGTTAACACTCCTGATTTGGTATAAAATGTCTGCCTGTCTCAAAAGCTAATCGGATCCTCAACCCTTCCACTAATAGCTATCAAAAGCTCTACGGAAGAGATGAGTCTCACAAGGCGAAATAAGGAGTAAAGCAGTTTTTCCCACATTCCACAAAGCTAGAATTCCGAGTGGAAAACTTCCACGTAAGTGAAACACTATGACCTTATGAATTGAACTTTTCTTGCCATTTAAGAATGAATGAATGAATTATTTATTAAGGCGGTGTTAGACCAAGTTGGCCTCTCTTCCACCTAACCTCAATTGTCAATACTTAAGTTAAATGTAATATTCAATTTAAAGAAAAATGAATGTAATATGTCTAAGCTCTACTCTGTGGAACGGTGCCATGCTAAAGAAGTAGGAACGAACATTTGGTAATTTCCACAGAAAATATTTTTTATTGAATAAAAAAAATTCTGTGTGAAGTACCAAATCTTTGTTCCTACTTCTTTAAAAGAAAAAAAATACAACCACACAAAATGGTTTGGCTTTGGATTGGGTGTGGATTTGGCTTAAAAAAGTGTGATCTGGATGAATGGCATTGTTTCGCATCGCTCACATCTCTGTACTTACTATTTTATATCAGCCATGAGTAACAACAAGAATAAAGTAAATGAGAGATACATATTTCTCCGTCTCTTACCAAAATATCTGGTGTTTACGACCAATTATTACGTTACGCAATACCCACAATAATCGTCCCCTAATAAGACTCCATTGAAACTCGGCGTCTCTGATAAACGCTTTCTGGTACTAAAAAGCATTTGGACGACCTCTTTCTCTCCCTCCCTCCGACCTTGGTCCCTTCAAGGAAGCCTTCCCACACCGCATGCCCCCTTTTTCAAGAATACCAGAGGCCTTCGCTGTCCACCTCGATTCTTTTCACTCTCGCTTCCCTGGAAACCATCCATAGTCCTTTCCTCCTCTCATACCTCTCTTGTTGTCCTTTCCCCTCCTCGCTCTTTCCTTAGGATTCCGATGCGATGGGGGACATGTGCGAGTCCTTTTCGTTGCCAAAGAACCCACCTCGACTTTCATCATCTGTTCCTTCTGCTCCTTCCCAAACGAACTCTTCTCTAGGAGGAATTTCATAGAGCAGTGTTTCCCGAACTTTTTCATGCTGCTGCCACCTTGATGCCATGGCATTGCACCCAACTGTTATCCATGAAGATTATTATCTGTATGGTTAATTCTGTAGAATAATTAAAGGAGAGATAATAACAGTGATGACAAGAAATTCCACCAAGCCACTAAATGGCAATTTTCTGATGTTTCATTCGGTTTGAAATCCAGTAGGATTTAACTGAGAAAGAACGTGAACAGGTAGGGGTGGATTTACGCTATCAGAGACAAAGATCAGATTGGGGCCCACTAGAAATTATGAGTAAATATTCGAATTCTTCCATAAAATTCACAAATATACATGCCATAGAAATATCAGTCGCTACAATACGGCAAGAATAGACAAAAAATTTTTCAATTACAATCCATAGTAGTCCCATAAATTAAAATGTATGACAGATGTTTTTCATTATATAGTGACATAGGTAATTAATACGTTCTACAAAGGTATCATTTAGACTCACCTAACAAATATGAAATTCTTTCTTGAAGAAAATACCAGAATAATTTGTTTTTGAGACTTTATTAGTGGGCCCCATGTGGTTGAGGCCTCAGCTAGTGCCTATTGCGCTTAATTATAGATCCACCCCTGTTGACAGGAAATGTGAACAAATTCTTTGGCCTCTAGCGCCCCCCTAGATTACACTCCTAGGGGGACGGTATTGCCTACTTTGGGAATCACTGTCATTGAAAAACGATTCCCAGTTGATATGTCGTTGCACACTGGTGTGCCGTAAGAAATCTTTGTGGTTGCTGCATAATATCAGGGAGTACATACCGTACACTTCCCTTATTACGTTATATGTGCTTCTCATTTTCTGTGATATTTATCTACTATTGGATTAAATATTTTGTACATTAGTTTCTACTTATATTTTCTACATATAACGTTCTAATCTTGATCAGTCTGGATTCAGATTAACTGATAAACGTGTGGATTTATGCATTAGTGTACGCAGATTTCTCGCACCTAAGGCTAATTCATATCCCAGCGCCTTTCCATTTCAAGAATGTTGGTAATTGGAGGAGTAGAGACTACCTATGGTGCGGTAAGTGTTCCGCACCCAGTCGCGGCCTGAATGGGCTAAAGGCAGTTGTTCGCGTTCCAAGGTATATGAACCGTACTACGTAAGTCGCCTAAAAACTTCTTGTACCAGGCTCCACCCTTGATGGAGCTTACCTTTAACCTATGGGTAATATAGTTAATGTTAGTTACGTTTTATAATAATTTAATGTGCCTTTGAAGTTCTAAACGTTCACTGTATCGGCTTAGTTGCATCAATTTGGCCCCCGTGGGCGCTTGCCTCAATGCCAAGGGGTTGGCAGGCTTCTTTTGGCTTAGAATGGCGCGAAGTTTGAATTAATGTGTATGTGTAGTGATTAATATGCTGCAGATGTCAAAAGGTTGAGAGACAGCTTCATACAGAATTGAGAATTTGTAAATCCGCAAGAACAGCTCCATTTTGGAAAGGAGTGCGGCACAGCGATTCAGCGATACAAAATTAATGCGTTCCAAAAATCATATTTTTCAGCTGAAATGCCACGTATGTACCATTGGTTGACAAATTCTGAAATTTACTCGATAATCTAAAAAAAAGCTGTTCTCCTTTGGCAATCGTCAAGAATGATTAGCGACCATTTTTTTATACGAGTACCTTCTGAATTTTTTTTGGGCTATGTGCCTGCGCTAGCATCCTCCATGATGTTTTTACCCTAATCCATATTCGCCAGCAAAGCTCAAGAAGCATCGGAATTAAACAGAAAATCTTTTGGCATTAAAAATCTTTTTAGCCTCAAAACATTTTTTAATTCATCAACTCGATAGTCTAGATGTTTTTTGCGTAAAGATTTATTATATAGCATTTTGTAAACCCTCTAAATGACTAACGACATGCATTTAATTCAAATTCGCGATTCAAAATAAGCTTCAGTGTAGATGTACCATCTGCCGGAAATTGGAATTCATAGCAGTAATTTCCAATTACAGAATTGCTCTCGAGACTTTGCCCAATGTGTTAAGTGATAACCTTTTCTGTTAGTGACCCTTGGAAATTCAACTTCATCTACTGGTGAATGAGGTACATTGTGAATGTGACAGAAGTAACTAGCGCTTTGCCTAAATTCAAGAAAGAAAATGTGCGTAGATCACTCTTCCTGTTATTTTCTTCGGCATGACCGTTATTTGGCGATGATCCCAGCAAAAGTCTTCCGATGGATAGAGGAGCTCGATTTTGTTATCTTTTTACCAAGGGTTATCATCCACTCCAATCCCCTTGCCCGAGTTGGTTCGTTTCTGTTTGGTCCTTACATTGGAGTTTCTATCCTTCTGTTTTGGTGTTAGCAGCAATCGGGATTGGTCAGGTATTTTTATTATTTTGGTTGATTATCCTACAAAATGAGGAGTTATCAAAGAAAAGGAATTCATCTCAGTGTAAATGATATAATTGGAATCGTGATAAAATTTCGTAAATTAAACTAGATATATGGTCCAAGAAATGGAAGAAATTGCCAAAGGAATCCGTAGTGAAATAGCGCAACACAAGTGCGGTTTCATGGTTTCCTATGCGGTCCAATTATTTGTTCGTTCTTTTAACGAAAAAAGATGTCATCCCTGGACTAGACCATGGGCGAGACTCCTTTTTTCGGAGGGCCATAAGAAAAAACAACAGGAAACATTTGCTCGACGTACTACGTACATTCAGCCAACCTAGCATTGAAATTGAAAGCAAGAAAAGGAATTTAATCGACAAGTGGGATACAATATAATCCTTTGCATTGTGGTTTAGGGTAGGGGAAAAGAGAAAGAAGTCAACATGACTAAAATTCGAACCAAGGTCTCGCATTTTCCAGGCGGGTGGTTCATTTTAATGTCTTTTCAAGTTATATACAAGGCTGTGGAACAGAGTCATTTTCATAACTGAATTTTTTCCAAAATAAATCGCAGGTTTCTCTCCTCTGAGATCGTCGGATGGTCCAAACAGCGTCTGTATCCCGTTGAGGCGATTGAAAACTGTTCTCCAGTTGGAGGAATGATGCCGCGCGTTGTAAAAGTCTGTGGAGAAAGGAAAGAGAAGACAAACTAAATAAATATTTCGTTGTCTGAGAAATAGCTCATTTACCTTGACTTAGAACGAGTAGTTTTGTTAGTCCTTCACTTTAAGCATAACTTGGTCTTCTAAAATTAATAAAAAGGATACAGCCGTACCAATGTAAACTGAGACCACATTAATTGCTTTAACAATTTCCACGAAAACAAATGCTCCTAAAATTTCACTAAGTGTCTCTTCGGTTAAGCTTATTGCTTTTCTATTCCATTTGTTTGTCTCATTTTTTACTTATGCTCTTACTTCTGAGAATTTTACTCAAAGGGTTCCATCATAACACGTATGGTAGCCTTTAAGTATCCTGTATTTTCTTATATTATCCGGTATATTCAATTCTGTTTATAAGAAAAAACAATTGATATAAATAGGCTCATAACCAATTGTATCCTTTCAAAGCAATTCCTTCGAAGATGACATTTTGTACGATACATTTACATTGTTGCTACTTTCCCAGCTACTTCACAAAAAAAAACACACTAATAACAACTTACATGCCAAGGAAAATATGCTTTTTACGAGATTAGAGGTGGGAAATCTGTGGCCTTTTAAGACGTTTATTGAGATCTTTGCTTCGCCTCCTGAAACAGGGCAGGCGTTTAAATACTTCTGTTTTTAAGTCTTATTTCTCACGCCATAAGAAAATAAAAAGAAATACATTCCACATATATTTATTAAGCAATTATGTTCGTTTTCCTTTGTACGTACCTTTTCCTTGAAAAACTATTTGATTGTCAATGTGCTACATACTTGTACTACTCAAGAGTCACCTGATATTTTCGTATCCGCCTCTTCAGTTTTTTAACTGTCAGAATGGTGCTTGTGGCTTTTCGATGAGAAACTTTTCCTATCCCTGGGCTTGACCTTCCTAAGACGAAATGTGTAAGATCATTTTTTAACGATTCTTAGAGGTCTTACACTTGTTACGAAAATTCATTCAGCTTTAAATGTTGAAATGAAATATGAAAGAATAATTCTCCAGATATTGCGATATTTCATGCCTTGCGTATCATCTTCTTTTTAGCCTCTGAACAGTTGAAATTTAGCATGTTAGAGATGATGTTTAATATGAAATGTATTCTCTTGGAAATCCTCTATCTCTTTTTGCGGTCTATTCTCCATTCTGAAACAATTTCCGACAAAACGTCTCGATTTTAAACATCTTTTTATTGCGGTCTGTTCTTTCCAAATAAAAATATGGAACTAACACCTGCAGAATGCATGTGCTTAGAAATTTGTGGATGGAAATGGAGTTTTTGGCGATTTTATTTATAAAAAAGACACTGATCTAAAACTAAGTGGAGATTTAAAGTGTTAAGATGCGATATTGTGCTTCAATACATAACTTCCGTTGTTGTTTAACTCTGTATCTACCCAAGATGTGCCTTAAACTCTTCGGTTACTAATCAATCTCTCTTTCGTTCGTAAAATTTCTTGCCAAGTCGAAATTAATTTCTTATTGCCAGTTTTACCATTCTCATCCTGGGAACTGCTGGACATTGAGTAATTTTCTAGTTAAGCGTGCTAGCCAATTCCGGGTTCTAATTTAATGATCAAACTACTCTTATATGATGCAGAATCAGGTCTGACTTTGTGGTAATTATTAATGAAAAAAATAATGGAAGAAATATTTACTAAACCATAATGTATAGATGTACGGGACCTGCCATCAGACAGAACACCAGATGATGATCATGATGAAGGTATAAATGGACCTGATGATGTAGCGTTGCTATGAAACTTGGTCGTGTGCTGATCTGCAATACTTAAAAATCGTGGTACTTGATTTATGCATTGATATAGTAATATTCCATAATTAGTAAAATAAGAAATAAATAAGGTGAAAAGTTTATTTACACAAATAATATTTCTCTAAAGCCTAGGACTTGTGTTCTTACTGTTGAATGGTGCATAGAAATATATGTACCCCTTCACTTGGATTATGTGATTATTATTCGAGTTCTAGTTAACTGCCCAAGGAAATGTGATGCAGAGAAGGAGTAACAAGTTGCAACTTCATCCCTCTGAACATCTGTGAATGGAAAACTCAAATATCTTACCGTCTTATCTTTTTTCTTACAACATAATCCAAGTCCTCTTAAAAACAAACTCTCTTTCCTTCTTCACAAAAGTGCAATGCTCTGTCCAACTTCGGTATAGACTTATAAAGGGTTTCCCCAACGTTTTCTGAGGTATCCCAGAGATGCCATGCAACAACTAACTGCCACTATCAACATATTTCCAACTCTTTATCTTTCTTCGTTCTAATTATTAGCTCAGTTTATATAATCATACGATTTTAGCCCATAAGTTGATATTTACCTCGTCTTCACATGCTAGCAACATTTAATTCCCAGGGCTCTTAAAAGCACTTCTCTATGGATTCTTAACATTTGACTAACTAATATAATGAATTGTATCTATATACATATGTAAAAGTTGATGGTTCTCAAATGAACTATTCCCTGCACCTATTCTTTTTCTATTTTATCCTTTGTTATTTGATACTGATTTCGGTAAAACTACAATTTTATACTCTTTGTGTATATTTTAATTTTACCTCATCCGAATTTTATAAATGCAATTTATTTCTGCTACTTTGTCAGAACCAGGTTTGCATATAGTTGAATGTCGTAATTGCCAAGCTGTGGCAAATTTTGGCCATTCTTCACCATTTATGAACAGAAAATGTACATCTATTATCGAATGGGATTAATTAATTGAACAATTTTTCTCAGAAGTAATTCGAAATAAATATATTCGATTGATATCTATTTAATCCGCAATTTTCATTCTTAGTGAATTACAGCTGCCTTCATGTCAAGAGCTTTCATTAGTTAGTGCTGAATCTCTGAATTGCAATAAATAGCATTTCATTTAAGCAAGTTAACAATTTTAGAAGTCTTATATCTTTGCAATGTTATTGTATTGTATATTGTAATAATAGGAGATTGTTGTATACCTATTTCTGTAACATTCCATATCACTTCGGCTTTTCCAGCTATGCCTTTGGCAATTAATATTNCAGTAGGATCACTAAAAATATAATTCTGGGGTCCTTCGAGGACCCCCCTTTGTATGCTTAGGGTTAAACATATTTTCACTTTTCATGATCACTTACCTACTCTCTTTATATTCCAAACATTATTGTTGTATAAATGTTGTAAATAGTCCAATACCAATTGGAAACATTTTCGAACTATGCACATGCTTATTCAATCCCAATTTTCCTTGAACAGATGTGATTTGGGAAAAGTAGTTTCCGTTATAGAATAATTCATATTCATCATTATCATCCTATTAACACAATATTAACAATTTATGAATTTTCTATACTAGAACTGTTTTTTTTATCACATCACTCCCCACTTCGCAGTCGAAATGAAGTAACCGATTGCAACAAAGAATGTGATCTATAATAATTAATTTATCAATTAATTTATTTATTTATTGACTATACTTTCATTTAATTTCGATATGAAAGAGCTTAACCATAATCAAATTACATGTATAATGTTATATAGATTATACTGATACGGAATAATTAGTTAATATTACAGTTAACATTTTTTGTTTTTCTTTTCCCCATTTTTCTCTCTTTTATCTTACATTTAGTAACTCTCTTAAACAATACCAATGTCAGTCAGTATCTGACCCAATCAATTCTTCATCCATTTGTTTGTTTCACAAATACCCTTTTCTCTCCTATCATTTCCAACTCTTTCCTTTTTTGTGCCAACATAATTTGATTTTACATTTTATACCGCGAGAATTCTTATTTTCCTCTGATATTTGGGCCCTTGTCTTCTAAGGGCAAACTTTCCATAGCTTTCAAAAGAACTCCCCAAATTAGTGATTCTGCTGATCAATCCGAAATACCCTTCTCACGGATCTGCGCCATCGGCGTCCCTTTGCTGCCGATACATTTATTTTAGCCTCATTTATTCTCCTTCTATCCAAGGTAAACAACCTAAGAAGGTGAACAGGTCTTGTTATCTTCCATTGAATATTAGCTATGCATTTCTTTCCCTGTATATTCTCATAACTTAAGTTTTTCTGACGTTTGTTCCTACTCCCCTTCGCCTAACTCTTCGTTGTGCCAGTTGGTGTGGTTATTAGTATTTAGTGGGGGTAGTATAAAATAGCTTTATCATTTAAGGCGACCGCAGTATTAAGTATAAAGTTTTGGAATAAAATGTTGTCATTCAGATGTATGACACAGCTCATTTAAGAAAGCATTATGAAATATACTTCCTACCTAGTATAGAGCTTCACCAAGTCAAGGTTAGGAATTGAATTTATTTATTTAAGAAACTCAAATAAGGGGTTCCTGAAGTTTGAGCTAAAAGGAACACTTGGTCCTCCGGTCAATCCTGGGCATCGAAATCAAATTTACTTGTTACCAGCTATTTCACAAATAAAAAGATTATTACATCATTTTATCATTGAGACAGCAGGATGACCAAGCTTCAGGACCAGTTTTATGATATTTGTCATTATTTCAGCTCAATTCCAATTTATTTTTTTACATTCAGACTCATTTTCTGATCCATGGCGTTTCTTTAAGGGTAGTTAGTGTTACAGGTTTGCGTTTGTAAGTCCAAAGGATAATCCTCATACTTACAATTAGAGGTAGTTATTTTTTAATTGCATAGCGTACATTTAGCTTGGCTAAATTAAATCATATTAGCATCTAAAGGCTAAACGTTTGAGTACATGTCACCTCAGAAAATGTGCTTACTGGTAAAATTGGCACTGAGTCTTAACCCATCTATGAGTGGTTATTTGGAAACGATAACACTGACCATCACCAATATTATACAGGCTTTTCTGGGGTTATATCCATGACATAAACTATCAACTTAGAGGGATCATTGAATTACTTGATAATAATAATAATTTATTTCACCAAAAAACATTCAGATACACAGAGAAGAGGTCAAAATTAAAATCAAAAAGACCATATTACATGAATCACATTACATTTTGGTTATCAATTTATGCTTAACTTTATAGTGGTTTCCATATCAAATCTTGTTAGCCATTTTCTTGCATCTTACCCTCCGCCCCGTGACATCGCAGGTATCGCCATATATAAAGCGTACAGTTGCAGCACTGCTTTGTCAAGATTTTTCGGGAGCTTTCACCCGACGTCGCTACAACGCATTCATCGGAATGGCGTATTGATTATTGATTTTAGCGGCTCTTCTGAGTGCGCTTTTTTTGGTTAATTTCTGATCACGTTTTGAATAATCAAATGGAACGCAGAATGCCGTAATTGGACTGGACAGTCAAATAGGTCTCGCTTGTCCTCCGTTTTGTAGTTTGAACAACATTTTGCTTAATTGTTGATACGGAGATGCCATTTGCAATGCCTAACAGAGATAAACCTGGAATAATGACTGAGCAAAATCATTTTATCTGGACTAATTATTTCAAAGCCTTACATTACACCTTAAGCCTTAACCTACTAAGCTTGGTTCGACAATGTTGTTTACCAAGCTGGGGTCTTCGGAGGACCTCACGGTTTTCCTATTATTTTTAATTGTTTGTTGCTGTAGATTACTTAAAATAGGTTTTTTTGGTTTATGAAAGGTATGGATCCAGGCATAAAATCAGAGATATTGTATAAGAAACAAAGGAAACCGTGTATTAAGAAATAAAAGGAAAACCGTGGGNTATCATCGAATCGAAGGAGAATAAATAAATAATTTTATAAATCCGACTACCTATTTTTATTAACAGACAACATTAGTTACTCAAAATTTAGTATGGCATTTCTGTCCTTTCTTGCTTTCATTTAGTAATTAATCATAATTGTTACACAAAAGTCTTTGTCCAAAATATAAAAAATGATGTGAAATGTAAATAACCTTTCCTAAGCATAGTTGAAATTTGTTATAACCAGGAATACTAGTTTCAGATAGTTGACTTAATAATGATACCCAATATTATCCCTCTACCACATGCCGAAAGGCTGTTTGCCTTTTTGTGTTTGCTGTATTAAAAAAATTTGTCCACATTAAGGTCTTTCAAAAGTGAATAACAGTTTAGATTAAATGCTTTCTGCTCCTAAAATGCATACCACTTGCGTTAGTTTTGCTCTCCATCTTCGGCAGGTCTCTAAGTGTGCACCAATCTTCTCTCGGATCATTCCCAGATGGTGGTCATATTCCAGCCGTTTATTGGCGGAGATGCCATTGCAGTTTATTGGATTGATAGCGCCACCATTCTTCGTAGGGCTAAACTAGCGCAACGGTTAAAAGTGCCATCTAAACTTTAGCAGCTTTCAACTCAATTTAAAACAATAGAGATGTCTTCTGAAACTCTTCATTTTACAATGCCTGGATGCCATATATGACTTACATCCTATAACTTAAGGATGACAGCTAATAGGATAATAGAAAATATGTTTGTTAAAAATTGCTACGATAATGTGCAAGAGTTACGAAAATACTCTCAATTGGAGGTTGAGAATCCTTGAGAGCAAGGAGGTTAGAAGCTAGGTTGCAATCGTTGGATACATTCAGAGGAAGAACATTTGCGGAAGACGTAATCGGTATTATGCGTCCGGCTTGCTTCTTCGGCCGATCCAAAATTGAGCGTAAAGTAATAAAAATAGGTGAGAGGACGAGTCGTTTTAAGGACTCGTTATTTCCGCGAACGATATGCGATAAGAATAAGCTAAAGAAGTGGCTCGAAAGCTCGATATTTACACTCACTGCCACACGTCGGCGGCTTGCAGGGAATAAATATAATTGGAGTTGTAGAACATTGGCGAAACTAAA
Organism: Ladona fulva; assembly: GCA_000376725.2. Taxonomy (NCBI): domain Eukaryota; kingdom Metazoa; phylum Arthropoda; class Insecta; order Odonata; family Libellulidae; genus Ladona; species Ladona fulva. Next base: position 832,737 of record KZ308116.1, on the reverse strand, counting down.
TGGAGCAACATTTGGGAAGCAACTGAAAACTTCAATTCAATCAGCGTATTTGATATGCTAAGGAACACCCTAACTACCGACCACGCCTCCCAGCACCACTGTATCCTTATCAAACATAAATGATTTATCTTTTTTATAATTGTAAGTAGCGCAGATGTTGATAATTGATTTCTAGAATAAGATTTCTTGTTTGAACCGATCCAAAAATCTTATGCTATTTGTTGTCTATGTCCAGTTAAAATGATTCTTTTTAAAAGGAAATGACATAATTTTTTGAGCGAAGATTTTGCGAATCAGATCCAAATCTTTCATATCGCTTCCTATTTGTAAAAGTTTGTTCGAAATAATGGTCCACGGGAATTTTTTCTGCCGGAAGCTGGGAATTTTTCAGCAAATTCATAGGAATAGGTCGCTTTTAGCAACATACTGTCGCATTTTAATTCACACAAAAGTTTTATCGCTGAATTTCGTGCAGTTTTTACTTAATCACTGTGCTGGAAATCAGTTCCGCTTTCCGCGCTCCTTTTCCGGAGAGTTAATACATCAGGATATGCATTATTCATTTGTTCATACACATTTTAAATAGTTTTTATTCTCTTCGAGGCTATATTTATACTCTCTCGATTTGCGCGCCGCTTGTAAAAATCAACGTGTTTGACGGACTCCCTCTGGAATGGCGAATGTAATATCGTAAGCACATTCGACCATAAACACTTAATATTCATTCCATCAGCGCTCTCCGACGAGGAAATAACTGTTCCGTTCCTTGTTTTGCCGCGGAAAAATAGCTCTTTATGGAGTTGATGGAATCCAAAGCAATTTCCCATCGACGCTCTTATTTTGAGGTCCAACTTTTCAGAGCGAGTTCAGGCATGGATTTTTCTTATTAGATAACAACGACCAAACGCATTTCTCGTTATTTTTTCCACGAGTCCTCTCTACTTTGAAATTGTTTAAAGTTCGCGGAAGGTCGATCGCTTTTTTCCGCGGGCTTCCTTCCCTCTTTTCTTTCGTCCGAAAATTTCTTGTTTTTGCGATGAAAATGGAAGAGTGGAATTTGAATTCATACTACTTTGAATGGCAGCTGCCGATAAATGAGTAGATGAGTTTGTGTCATCAGCAAACGCGTAATTCTTTTCGGCAATCTTCTAGCATAGGAGGTAAAGAAACAAAAGATGAGATAGCAGAACTAATTCCTATTTTCATATCCATTCTTTAATATCCAAACATATTTTGCCTCTTATACGACATGCATATGCTGGATATGGAAATGATCGAATGATAGCTTTCTAGATTTGTGTTGATTGCATACTTTCATTTTGGTATTTATTTTTGAGATCATGAGCTACGCAGTTCTGATCTATTCTGTACAAAATAATGAAAATTATAGTAAACAATTGAATACAATTTTAAAATATAATTAATAAATATTATATAAAGAAATTTAAACGACAGGAAAATAATTATTTAACAATTACTTACTATTTTTACAATGAATTTATTGTAAATATGACATTAGTATAGTACATTATATTTACTGTAAATAATACATTTTCTATTTACAATAAATTATTTGTATTTCACATACCATTATACATATTATGTACGTTTAGGAAACCATAGTTACACAGGTCCCAGTGAGCTAAAACAGTTCGTAAAGAGCTGCCTTGGATATATATTTAAAATTGCACAAAACATATAAGAGAAGATTTTCATAGAGTACATTCTTAACGTAGTTTAAGATTGTAGGTTATATACTATAGTAACTAACATTCATTGTATAAAATTAAAAGTTATTACTGAAAATGAGTTGCAAGTAGTAATAATAACAATAAAGCAAATATCCATAGTAATAGTAATAGTAAAATAGTAATAAAATAGAT